>SJYC01137942.1:0-17835 GCA_006408675.1 Madoqua kirkii | reverse complement strand
AATATTTTATTTTATTCAAATGCATTAAAGAATTATATGTATATATTTTTTCCTCCAATGTTCTTAATTTTAATGATAAAATATTCTTAACATGTATGAAATACATATGAATGCATATGAAAATGATGTTATTCTTTTTTAGTAAAAAATCTTGGCTGCTTGCTTAATGGACTTAGAGAAGACTATATGCATATTTTCTCAGATCATGTGAGACTTCATACCTAGAAGACTGAAAATTAAAATGATACTGCTTAAGCACCATCATTTAATGGAACAGAAGCTTATAATAATGCAGTCCACACATTTAAGATGCTCTAGTATTTATTTTTAAAATGTGTGTACTGCAGGTATACTTCAAACTTCAAAATGCAGAGAAAAGAACCAATTATGTTTAGATATTAAGAAAAGACTCTGTGGAACAATGGATTTGCATTGAACTTTCGAGCATTACATAGAAATGGGCCACATGTGAAAGATTCAAAAAAAAAAACATTCAGTTTCAACATATACAAAAGTATGGAGGTATAGGCACATCGAGTCTCAGAATTATTAATAACCCCAGGCCTCTGTAATCTAGTTGTATTTTCAGAAAATGAGAGAGGAACAAATGAGGAGCAGTGGGAAATGAGGATTCAGCACTCTTTTGAGGTGAGATTGTGAATGACTTATAGGGTATGAAAGCATAACTTAAACCTGTAAACTGTTCTACAGTTTAGAAAGATGGTCCCAGAGATAGAGTGAAGAAAGTATTGAATGTGGAGAATCTAGATGAGGAAAACACTAATTAGAAAATGACTAAGTGTGTTAGGTGAGAGATGAAAAGCTGGTTTATGGCAGAGAAAGCAAGAACTAACTGAATATGCAAGTTAATTCTCAGCTATTAAATGAAAGAAAAAAATCAATAAAAGCAATCCAAACACCCCAAAGGAAATATTGGGCAACTTGCTATACCATTAAGGAAAAGAAGATGTTATTGACTAGGAAGAATGTAACTTTTCCAGAAAAAGTTAGGTTGTGGGAATTGAAATGATCAAAATATTTTAAAAAATGAAGATGATATAAGATTTGCTTGACTAGTCTAGGTACGTTTTTACTGGGAGAACTGAGATAAAATAACAGTTTTTTAAAAGGTACAAAGGATTTGAAGATATGTCTTAATTGATAGTAAAATTGTAAAGCTCCTTCTAAGATCCTAAGATCTAGGTAACTGATTTTGTTATGAGGGGGAAAAAAAAAAAACCTACACGTTTTGAGCCATCTGTGTCAATCTGGGACAGAAAGAAGAGATTTAAAAAATTAGTATTTTGGTGTCATGAGATGCTATCTGCTTACTTCCCATGAAATGAATTTTGGAATCTTCAAGACTAGTTCAAATTAAGGAAATACACACAGCAAGACAAAAGAAAGAAGTAATAAAAGCCACTGAGAGGATAAGAAAACTTTATAAATTCTTCCAATATCTTTCAAAATATATTTAGGATTTGGAATGGAACACTTTTCTTAAGTATTAGCTTTATTCAGAGTTAGGTGTATGAAACAAAAAAGTCTGTCTTCTATACTGATTCTCTTAAAATGGACTCTTTTGTATATCAAACTTAAGGTCAATAAACTGTGACTGTAAATAGATCAAATATTTTCTTACTTTTTGGGTATAACGGATACATATATACTATACTCATTCATACCCATGATGACTCAGCAGGTAAAGAATCTGCCTGAACTCCTGGAGACACAGGAGAATCAGGTTCAGACCCTGGGTCAGGAAGATCCTTTGGAGGAGGTAATGACCACCACTCCAGTACTGTTGCCATTCATGTCGGGAAAACTCTCATTGACAGAGAAGCCTGGCAGGCTATAGTCCAAAGTGTTGCAAAGAGACGGATACAACTGAGCATGCACACACACACATACACACACACACATACACACACACACACACAGAGTTAAATCTTTTTCTCCTATGAAATTTTAGACCTTTCACGTCTTATTTGCCTAAATCATAAGAATTATAAGAACTTAGTAAAATGCCCAACCACTTCTTATAATAAATATTTCTTAGACCTACCTCCTATTTGATCATAACTTGTTTAATCATCTAGGGAAATGTAAAACTATGCAGGAGATGAAGAGCTCATCTTCCTTCTTCACTGATTGTGTTTCCTGGCTTTATGCGCACATATGAGCATCATTGCTCTGTCATTTTCTATAAATTCTCAGATGATTTTCACTAAACTACTGATTACTCCACTGTCAATTGTATCTACAATCAATGTATAACTTTTAATAATTAAATCTCAATAAACTTTAATAGGTATGTTGTAGCATTTTACACAAAAGAAAATAACCTGACAACAAACTGGAAAAAAAAAAAAAACCTTGGCAGATAATTCTTGGAACACTCTTAAGTACATTAACTGAAATTGAAAGTTCCAATAAAATGAACAGCTGCACTGTCTGGCCATGAAGTATAACTGGGAGCTAATACTAAAACTTCAGCTCAACTTAAATGACCTACATCATCCACTCTTGTAAACAATATTAGAATGCTAACAAATGTCATTTTCTTCATTTTTTTAATTAAAAAAATTCTCTAACATGAAATTAATAAGACATGTAGTATATCTTCCAAAATCTATAGAGGAAAAAAAACCTGAAAATAAAAAATTAAAAAGAAATGTTCTGAAGAATGATTAGCAATCAGCAAAAACAAAACAAAACAAACAAAAAAAACAATATCACATATATGAATCAAAGATAAAGTACCAAGTATAGTTTTGTGGAGTATATTATACACTTGGGTCATAGAAATTAAGTGAGAATCTGCAAGACCAGTACTTTCACAGGCAGCTTCGTCATTTTGCATCTTGCCACTATCTACATGGGACTTCCCTAAGGGCTCAAGCAGTAAATATTCCAAACGATCCACTTGCAGTGCAGGAGATAACAGGTTTGATCTGTGGGTAGGGAAAATCCACTGGAGGAGGAAATGGCAACACATTCCAGTATCCTTGCTGTGAAATACCCTGGACAGAGGATCCTGGTGGGCTCTAGTCTTTGGGGTCACAAAGAGTTGGACACAACTTAGCAACTGAGCACAAACCAGGAATAACACTATGCTTTAGGTATTTGATTTCAGACTGTGCTTATGTACTTTATTTAGCAATGAAGTTAATTGCTTCACCTTTTTTTTTTTACAAGAAAAGCATAAGTGGTCTGATTATATGTTACATTTTAGACAATTGCTGTTGTTGTTTGGTTGCCCACTGGTCCAACTCTTTGTGACCCCATGGACTGCAGCACACCAGGGCTCCCTGTCCCTCACCATCTCCTGCCAAAATTTGCCAAGTTCATGTCCAATGCATCGGTGATCCTATCCAGCCATCTCTTCCTCTGATGTCCTCTTCTGCTCCTACCCTCAATCTTTCCCAGCATGAGGGATTTTTCCAGTGAGTCATCTGTTTGTATCAGATGACCAGAATACTGGAACTTCAGCTTTAGCATCAGTCCTTCCAATGAGTATTCAGGGTAGATTTCCTTTAAGATTTACTGGTTTGGTGTCCTTGCCATCCAAGGGTCATTCAGGAGTCTTCTCCAGCACCACAGTTTAAAAGCATCAATTTTTTGGCATTCTGCCTTTTTTATGGTCCAACTCTTACAATCATATGTGACCACTGGGAAGACCATAGTCTTGACTATACAACCTTTGTCAGCAGAGTAATGTCTCTGCTTTTCACCACACTGTCTAGGTTTGTCACAGCTTTCCTCCCAAGAAGCAATCATCTTCTGATTTCATGGCTACAGTCACTAGCTGCAGTGATTTTGGAATCCAGGAAGAGGAAATTTGTCACTATTTCCACTTTTTCCCTTTCTACTTGCCATGAAGTAATGGAGACCCTAGTTCGATTTCTGGGTCGGGAAGATCCACTGGAGAAGGGACAGGCTACCCACTCCATTATTCTTGGGCTTCCCTGGTGGCTCAGCTGGTAAAGAATCCGCCTGCAGTGCTAGAGACCTGGGTTTGATCCCTGGATTGAGAAGATCCCCTGGGGAAGGGAAAGGCTACCCACTCCAGTATTCTGGCCTGGAGAATTCCATGGACTGCATAGTCAGTCCATGGGGTCGCAAAGAGTTGGACACGACTGAGTGACTTTCACTTTCAATGGGGTCAGTGGCCATGATCTTAGTTTTTTTCTTTTTATGATTTAGTTTTAAACTGGCTCTAGATAGATAAGTAGGTAACGATTTTTAATATTTTTCCATATCTGAGTTTCTGGAACTGATTCTTAATCACTGCCGTTATCCCCCTAGTGGCAACTAATCTTATAAACACAAAATAAAATGTAACCAAATATATCATCTCATTTATAAATCATTCCATGATGGCTATTATATACCAAGGCTGATCTTAACTAGTAATAATACAGTCTTTAAACATGATAACGTATGATGAAGACACATATTAGACATGTGAGGGGACTTTTATGTGGGTGAATTCATGACTGTAACATTTCCTTAGTGATGACAATTGGCCACAAAATTAATGATTCAGTAGTGAGCTTCCATTTACCAAGCAGAGTGTTATTAGTGGTTCAGTTTCTCTAAGTAAAATATTGTGGGATGGTACATAAGGCTACATAATTGTCATAGCTTGGCTTCCTTAGAAGCTGCAAAAGTATTAGAGCATGGGTATTTTATCTATGTATTCTTTGAAGTATAAATAAAATAGTAGGTGACGTAAGACAACACATACAGAAAAATCAACAAAGGAGGAATTACTGAGTTGGTTACCAATGTGGGCAAACAGGATCCATACTGCAACTGACCCTCTTAAGAACTCTCTAGAACATATCTCACAATTATTCCCCTGGAGAACAGAGTGACTTTCTATTTCTTGATATGGGGCCTCACATTAGTTGAAATTTGCTCTCAGAGGCTCTGAAGTCAGTGTTAGTCACTTGCTTTAGTCCAAATCTTTGCAACCCCAATGGAATGAGGCCGGCCAGCTCCTCTATCCATGGAATTCTCTAGGCAAGAACACCAGAGTAGGTTGTCATTCTTTTTTCCGTGGGATCTTCCAAATCCAGGGATGGAACCTGGACCTCCTGCATGGCAGTCAGGTTCTTTACCATCAAGGAAGCCAGCTGTCAGAGGCTCTAACTTCCTAGTACTTCTTGGCTGTGCAGACTGAGGAGCCTTTTGTATTTCAAAAAAGAGGCCTGAGGCAGAGAAACCTAGAAAGTCTTCACAATACTCACTGAGGGTAGAATCTTGGAAAACTGCCTGCAAATAAACCACACAGCTATGCTGAAGCTGATGGACTGAGGGAATGTGGCCCTGGGTACCAGCAGAAATCTGCCACTATCGCCCGGCTTAACGGTTGCATGTATGTGATCATCAACAGACATTTCACTTGTTACACGAAGCATCCATTGCTTAATGAAACACTTTTTTAAAAGCTCTTACTTTTGAAAATTAACCACTCATAACATTACAAAGCTTTCCAGGTGGTGCTAGTGGTAAAGAACCCACCTGCCAGGGCAGGAGACATAAGAGACACAGGTTCCATCTCTGGGCTGGGAAGATCCCCTGGAGGAGGGCAGTATTTTATTTACCTCTCCACCCCTCACTATATATAACTGCTAACTTCTCTTCTTTACTAGCTAAAAAATAGATTTATTTCTAACATTAATTCTTTGATTTATATATGACCTTCATTTCTTGTGTGATTTGATACAAAAGGTTTATATCCCTGAAAATTATTATAGAGTTAAGATTTCATTATTCATTTTCTTCAGTGGTATATAAACTAAGCAGGAGGTTTTAAGGCAAGCCTTTTCTTTTAACTTCATAATGACATAAGGTTTTATGCTGTCTTTTACATTCCCTTGTCCTCTTTACCCATAAATATGTGATTTAACAGAAGTAGTGATTCATGATTTTTCTAATAAGAGGTTATTTTTAATGTCAACACCTGTTTGTTTATGCTGAAGGTTAAACCAGAACTCAGGGTTAACTTGGAGTACTTCCTGTCACCTTAGTGGTGGGGTGACTTTAAGGCAACTTCTGATTCAAAATCTGCATACTGAGTAGTAAGTAATGATTCATTTCTGTGTCCCAAGTTCCAGAGGGCATCTGGAAAACAGTTAGGCTGTTGTTCCTGACATCGGTGGTTTTGGCAATTACAGCATAAGAGAGAGAAATGGTCACAAGTTGAAAACACAGCTCATTTACACTTTTAAATACAGTTACAATAAAATAATTCACCTATTAATAATAAAATGGGCTTGAAGGTAAAATTATTTTCACAGCTTGATCTTGATACTGGTATTTTACCAAAGGATTGTTTTCCATTTAATTCTCTAAAGTGTTAATTTGTGTATCTCCCCAGTGAACTTAAGAGGCTTCTGCTGAAAAATGGAGATTGATGACTACTTTTATTTGGTAAATATGTAGTCTCGGTTTTTAAAATATAATTTCAAAGAGTACATAGGGAGGTTAGATAAAACTTGATATTAAAGAGCAGTCAAACATTTCAAATTTGTTTTATAGTTAACTTAAGAATAAAATTTAAAAATTACAATGAAAACAGTTTTTACTATATAAGCTTACCCTTGGCCTAGAAACTGGCAAATGCTAGTGAAATATAAAAATCATGTCTGTTCTATTGAGTTAGCCTTGACCTCATGCAGAGGTCTGCATAAGTAGTTGGAAGTGTACACTTTATTTTCCCCTAAATCTGAGGTCACTTTTCAGTCCAACTAACTAAATTTAATGTACAAACCTGTATTTAACTGTTACTACCTAAATATACAGCAGAGTTTTCAGTCATCAAACACTAAATATTAACTTACCAAACAACTGGCCTTAACATCACTGCTTAAAGCCAGAAAGAATAAAAACAGGTTTCTGCTTAAGATATTTTAATCAATATCCAGTAATATCCTTGCTTGAGAGAACCTGGATTTTGACAGTCACTTAATACTATGTTCCATATTTAACTGAAAAACTTCATATTAACGGACAAAAATATGTAAAATCCACACAGACCTACTGAGCAAGTGATGATAATTTAATGCTTTAATTGATACTTTAAAATAATGCTATGCAACTGAAATATTAGGTTTTAAAAAGCCTGCTATAGAGCCAGAGAAAAGCCTGTGTTATTTTATGATTTATTTTTGTTGTTGTTTGGTCACTAAATCATGTTCAACTCTTTGAGACTCCATGGACTGTAGCCCACCAGGCTCCTCTGTCCATGGGATTATCCACGCAAGAATACTGGAGTGGGTTTCTATTTCCTTTTCCAGGGGAACTTCCAGACCCAGAGATTGAACCTGCATCTTCTGAATTGCACGTGGATTCTTTACTCCTGAGCCACCATGGAAACACCTGCAATAAACTGAATAGGTAATTCTCTGGTCAACATTAGACCTTATAGAGGGCCAATAGAACTCTTCTAAGTCAGGTTGACTTATTTTAAAATCAATCCTGCATGGATGTAACCTTTATATGCACAATTTGTGAAGTTTTCACTGACATAGGACACTAGAACAGAACCGTACATTATAGTGCCAATACCAGTTTCTTTACAGAAGAACTTGCCTGAAGCAGAGACTGAAAACAAGTACTAGCTCTGAACAAAATGAGATGCTAGGGAGCTCCCGGCTGATGGCTGACTACGTGTTTTGGGAAATGGGCTAATGTGCTTCCTGATGGATAATAGATTTGTTACTTCTGCAGGGAGATCCAACCAGTCCATTCAAAAGGAGATCAGCCCTGGATGTTCTTTGGAAGGAATGATGCTAAAGCTGAAACTCCAGTACTTTGGCCACCTCATGCGAAGAGTTGACTCATTGGAAAAGACTCTGATGCTGGGAAGGATCGGGGGCAGGAGGAAAAGGGGACGACAGAGGATGAGATGGTTGAATGGCATCACCGACTCGACAGATGTGAGTCTGAGTGAACTCCGGGAGTTGATGATGGACAGGGAGACCTGGTGTGCTGCAATTCATGAGGTCGCAAAGAGTCGGACATAGCTGAGCGACTGAACTGAACTGGAAGTTTCAGAACACATCAGAGCACAAGTTATATGGTGAGAAGTTACATTAAGTGTGATTTGAGACAGTTTGGGAGCTTAGTTGAATTATGACGAATCAATTGTTGAAGAAAAATATTGAATGAACTATTTATAGTTTAAGATGTGAGATTCTACCCACTGATGGGTTTCCAATAATTATCTGTCTAAACATTGCATTTTTTTGGATGGAATTCCAGATGAGCTATTTCAAATCCTGAAAGAGGATGCTGTGAAAGTGCTGCACTCAATATGCCTGTAAATTTGGAAAACTCAGCAGTGGCTACAGGACTGGAAAAGGTCAGTTTTCATTCCAATCCCAAAGAAAGCTAATGCCAAAGAATCCTCAAACTATAGCACAATTGCACTCATCTCATCTGTTAGTAAAGTAATTCTCAAAATTCTGCAAGCCAGGGTTCAGCAATACGTGAACCGTGAACTCCCTGATGTTCAAGTTGGTTTTAGAAAAGGCAGAGGAACCAGAGATCAAATTGCCAACATCTGCTGAATCATTGAAAAAGCAAGAGAGTTCCAGAAAAACATGTATTTCTGCTTTATTGACTATGCCAAAGCGTTTGACTGTGTGGATCACAATAAACTGTGGAAAATTCTGAAAGAGATAGGAATACCATACCACCTGACCTGCCTCTTGAGAAACGTGTATGCAGGTCAGGAAGCAGCAGTTAGAACTGGACATGGAACAACAGACTGGTTCCAAATAGGAAAAGGAGTACATCAAGGCTATATATTGTCACCCTGTTTATTTAACTTCTATGCAGAGTACATAATGAGAAACGCTGGACTGGAAGAAACACAAGCTAGAATCAAGATTGCAGGGAGAAATATCAATAGCATCAGATATGCAGATGACACCACCCTATGGCAGAAAGTGAACAGGAACTAAAAAGCCTCTTGATGAAAGTGAAAGAGAAGAGTGAAAAAGTTGGCTTCAAGCTCAACATTCAGAAAATGAAGATCATGGCATTTGGTCCCATCACTTCATGGGAAATATATGGGGAAACAGTGGAATCAGTGTCAGACTTTATTTTGGGGGCCTCCAAAATCACTGCAGATGGTGACTGCAGCCATGAAATTAAAAGACACTCCTTGGAAGAAAAGTTATGGCCAACCAAGATAACATATTCAAAAGCAGAGACATTACTTTGTGGACTGAGGTCCATCTAGCCAAGGCTATGGTTTTTCCTGTGATCATGTATGGATGTGAGAGTTGGACTGTGAAGAAGGCTGAGCACTGAAGAACTGATGCTTTTGAACTGTGGGTATTGGAGAAGACTCTTGAGAGTTCCTTGTACTGCAAGGAAGTCCAACCAATTCATTTTGAAGGAGATCAGCCCTGGGATTTCTTTGGAAGGAATGATGCTAAAGCTGAAACTCCAGTACTTTGGCCACCTCATGAGAAGAGTTGACTCATTGGAAAAGACTCTGATGTTGGAAGGGATTGGGGGCAGGAGGAGAAGGGGATGACCGAGGATGAGATGGCTGGATGGCATCACTGACTCGATGGAAGTAAGTCTGAGTGAACCCTGGTAGTTGGTGATAGACAGGGAGGCCTGGCGTGCTGCACTTCATGGGATCGCAAAGAATTGGACACAGCTGAGCCACTGAACTGAACTGAATGTTTCTCTTCATCAACAAATTCATTATCTTACTTAGCAAGACTTTGATATTTCAGTAAGTCTATCATTAACCTACTCATTATTTCTACTATTATAAAAAGCTTGGGTTTTTCACTGATACTCACTGAGCAAACAATTATTGAAAACTCATATTTTGAGCCAGTTCAAAGACTATCCAAAATGAACAAAATAGACAAGCGAGGAATGCATATGCATCTGGTAACAAGGAGGATACAGAGTCTCACTGTGGTTAAATATTGAATAAAATAGCATCTTTCGAGAAAAAACAAGTCTCCAGTGCGGGTGAGGGTTTTCTTTTTGAACCCCCTTATATTTTTGTGGGGCTTCCCCATTGGATAAGTGGTAAAGAATCCATCTGCCAAAGCAGGAGATGCAAGTTCAATCCCTGGGGAAGGAAGATCCCCTGGAAAAGGAAATGGCAACCCATTCCAGTATTCTTGCCTGAGAAATCTCATGGACAGAGGAGCCTCTCCATGGGGCCCAAAAAGTTGGATACAACCTAGTGACTAAAGAGCAACAACAACAAATTGTGGGTCTTACAAGGAAATGGAAGACAGGCATCTGGTCAGGATTACCAACAAAAAGATGCTTGATTGTTAGTAACTTAGTTTAATCTTCTTTCTACCTATACTTTAAAACTGACATAATGACTAAGACTATCAGAGACTGAAACTTGGCTTCATAAAAAATAGCATTTGAAAAGAAGTTTTTATAGAGCCTTTATTAAAATTAAGTGAGTGAGCACAACCTGAACAGTTCAGCTTAAAAATTAATAGATAGATATGCTCTGTATCTTGCTAACAGCTGTCTCCAGTTAAATTGACGTGACATGAATAGTACTTTCAGTTACTCCAGTGTTGGGGCCTCCATCTTTCAAAGATTATTTACATTGGCACCTTCATATTAACTTGGCATTGCTCCTCTAAATGTCCTTGGCTCAGAAATATTTTACAATAAACTTCTAAGCCAATTCAGGCAGAATCTTGGCTTTTATATGATCTGGCTCTGCCCACTTCAGGATATGTGTTATAATAAGCAGTCATACTGTTTTTTATTAATAATTTAACATAGTCTTTCATGTTAACTAAAATTCAGATTTTTAATTCAACTTTTTTCTAAAATAAAAAAATAAACTTTTTTTTATATGCTTGAGAGGTTGTTTTCTTTAAAATCACAAAGAAAAAGAGCAAGAGAAATAACTAGGTAAAATGACTAAAATTTAAAGCACTGGACTTAAATAGCCAAATTTTTTGGTAATTCTCTGCCTGCAAATTCAGAGGGTAAAAAGTTCTTCATTCAGCAGTATGCATTATTAAATTATTATTTTATGTAGTGTGTATTCTGAGATTTTTCCTTAGTCATGGTAGCAATGAGAAAAGTTAATGCTAAATGCCTGAACTTTCAGCATTTCATTTTTACTCTCTACTTTCTCTAAATATGCTTAACCTTGTTTTATTTTCTCACTCAAAGAAAATTCCATTACTATATAGAACTTACTATTGTTTAATTCATCTTTATATCAACTTATGCACAGATTAGTAAGATGTAAATTGAGAAACATATACTAGAGTTAAACATCATTTAAATCATGTTTGAATTATCAGATAATAATTTCTGAAAAGGCCCACTGATACTGGGCCTTTACAGAAAGGATATCAGGCATCCCAAATGTGTAGACTTTTAAAGGTTCAGAGGTCTGTGCTGTTGTGGAAGGCTGGAACTGCCCAAAGCCAATTATTTACTCCTTCTCAGCAAAGAATGTGAAGGAGTATGATGAAAGAGAGTGGACTGCAGTCTTAGCTGCAAACTGAAATAACCTAAGAAGCTTTTAATGTTTCCTGATGCTGAGTTCTATCTCCAAAGTTTCTGATAATTTCTTTTAAATTCATTAAGAAATATGACACTTGGAAGATGCTAGTTAAGAGTCTATACTTCTTTGAGGTTTCTCTAGAGGTTCAGATGGTAAAGAATTCACCTGCCAATGTAAGAGACACAGTATGCATGACTTCAATCCTTGGGTCAGGAGGATCCCTGGAGAAGAAAATGACAACCCACTCCAGTGTTCTTGCCTGGGAAATCCCATGGACAGAGGGCTACAGTTCATGCAAAAATTAGACACAACTGTGTGATTAATACACACTTCTGTGAATTAATGATTAGTAAGCAGTTTTAAAATTTACTTCTATAGTTAAAAAAAAAAAAGAGGGGGTTGGGAGGATAAACTAATACAGATGAAATTTAAATCCTTGAGTCTATTTGTTGTTGTTAGTCACTCAGTCCTGTCTGACTCTTTGTGACTCCATGGACTGCAACATGCCAGGCTTCCCTGTCCTTCACCATTCCTTGAGTTTTCTCAAACTCATGTCCATTGAGTCAATGATGCCATCCAACCATCTCATGCTCTGCTGTCTACTTCTCCTCCTGCCTTCAATCCTTCCCAGTATCAGGGTCTTTTCCAGTAAGTTGGCTCTTCACCTCAGGTAGACAAAGTGCTGCAGCGTCAGCTTCAGCACCAGTCCTGTCAATTAATATTCAGGGTTGGTTTCCTTTAGGATGGACTAGTTGGATCTCCTTGCAGTCCAAGGGACTCTCAAGAGTCTTCTCCAACATCACAGTTTGAAGATTCAAGAGTGCATATAACAAAAAATTATTTAGAGCTTGAGAATTAGACCAAGATTGATTAACATGGCCTTTTGACATCATACTAGTGTATTGCTTAACAGGATTATTTAATTTCCTAGGAAATATTTTCTGCTTTTGACTTATGATTTATTCTTTGGTCAGAGACCAGACATTGTGAAATTGCATATGAACTGAGAGACCTCTGCCCAGGAGAATATATGTTTCTAAAGACTAGCAAGGGGATGATACAGAGAGATGGTGTGGGGTGGGAGGTGGGAGGGGGATTCAGGATTGAGAGCTCGTGTGTACCTATGGCTGATTCATGTCGGTGTGTGGCAGGGCCAATACAGTATTGTAACGTAGAATAAAGTAAAAATAAAAGTTAAAATAAATAAAGATTATGTATTATTGCTCTTTAAGACATTAACCAGTTCTTATCTTCTATTGCAGTCTTCTAATATTCCTTTCTCAAAATGCCTATTAACACCCATTCCTCCAAATCTCTTTATCCCACCATGATTAACATGTTATTGATCACTGAAGGTATTTTGACACATGTGCCTTCTACATGTCAATGTGAATCATGGTTTAACTCTTTAAAATTATACTTTGGCAAAACATATAGACATTGTTTATAAACTAAACTATGTAAAAAGAAAAGGGAAATTCTCAGAAGTTAAAATGTGATAAGCATGGGCATTCAAAAAAGATTTGCTCTGTTATTCAGTTCTTTGTTAATATATTGGTGAAAGCACTTTAGGTCTATGTGTAAGGGTATATTATTTTAAATGTATTTCAAGCACATTTTCAATAAGAATTTATTATTTTTATACAAAAAGTAAACTTTTAAGTCAAAGAGATGAGGAAAGACTCTTGCAATTTTACTTGGTAACTAATATTCACTTATACATGTCTAAAGGAAGCAATGCTAAGATAAAACAAAAAACATTAGGTCAAAAATCTTCAGCTCTGCTTCATCAGAAAAAGAAAAGTGATGCAGATTCGAGCTGGTTTATGACATAACTCATTTGAGGTTGAAAAGGAGCTCATTTGGGGAACTTCCCTGGTGGCCCAGTGGCTAAGAGTCTGCCTTATAATGCAGGGAGCATCTGTTTGATCCCTGATTGGAATGCTAAGCCTGCTTGCCACAGCTAGGGAGTCCATGTTCTGCAACAAAAGTTCCTACATAATGTAACAAAGATCCCATGTCTCACTGCTAAAATTTGGAAAAGTAAGTTTGAAAAGTAGATACTCTGACCTTAGAGGTATTAAAATATAGAAAATGTGCATCCTAGGATCAATGAAATAGGAATCTATTAATGTTTTTGTCTTTTTCTATTGCATAATCTTTTCTTTCTTTGTTGTTTTCTCATTTCTTATGGTTTCTTTTTAAAATTTTTATTTATTTATTTTAATTGGAGGCTAATTACTTTACAATATTGTATTGCTTTTTGCCATACATTGACATTAATCAGCCATGGGTGTACATGCGTCCCCCATCCTGAACTCCCTCCCATCTCCCTCCTCATCTCATCCCTCTGGGTTGTCCCAGTGCTCCAGCTTTGAGTGCCTTGTTTCATGCATTGAACTTGGACTGGTGATCTATTTCACATATGTTGAAATATACATGTTTCAATGCTATTCTCTCAAATCATCCCACCCTCGCCTTCTCCCACATTAATACTCCATTGTGTATATGTACCACAGCTTTCTTATCCATCCGTCTGCTGATGGACATCTAGGTTGCTTCCATGTCCTAGCTATTGTAAACAGTGCTGCAATGAACACTGGGGTACACGTGTCTCTTTCAATTGAAGCCAAAAAATATTTTTAAAAAAAGGGGCAAATTTTTCTAGAGAAGGCTCTACTATATTGAAAGGTATATATTGAACTAAGTCCAGTGTCTTATAAAACTAGCTCCATTGTCTTATAAAAATTCATTGGCACTTTTTTTTTTCTATTTTGAACTAAACTGATTCATGACACAATTACTCTTCCTTTTTAAAACTCTACACTTTGATTTTTTTTTTACACTTTTCTTTTTTCTCTATGTACCTCTTTCACAGCAGTAATTTCTGTATGTATTCCTGTATCCTCCTTCTGCTGTCTGTATTCATGGGTGCCATCATGATCATAATGAACATATCTACATAAAAGAATCAATCATTGTTCAAGATGCTTTGCATATATATTAAAATTGATCTTTGGCATGTCTCTGCAAGATTCCTATACATATATATTACACATATGTGTAATATGTGTGTGTGTGTACCTGTGAGTCTGAGTGTGTATAAAAATATACATATGTTTTAGATGAGATAATATGATCAGAGAGATAAACAATTTGCTTAAGATAACATTATCAAAAAGCGACCGCAATGTAACTCACAGTAGCTTCACAAATAGGCCTGCTAGGACTTTGCTTCTCAAATCTTAATTTAGTCATATTAACCTGGATCTTGTTCAAAAGCAGATTCTGCTTTGGTAAGTTCTATAAGGTGGCCTGAAATTCTGCTTTTCTGACAAGCTCCTCCTAAAAGCCACTACTGCTGGTTCACAGACCACATTTAAGTTGCAAGTTACAAATGAGATACTTCTCTGGTCCAGTGGTTAATATTTCATCTTCCAAAGCCTGGATTGTGGGTTCTATTCCTAGTCTGGGAGCTGAGATCCCACATGTCTGTGGCCAAAAACCCAAACATAAAACAGAAGCAATATTGTAACAAATCCAATAAAGACTAAAAATGGTCTACATCAAAGTATTTTTTAAAAAGGTACAAAAGAAAGATAGATCAGGAAGACTGGTCTTCGACTCAAATTTGGAGTTCACTGTTTGTTATTAGTTAAGTTAACCTTGGTTAGCAAGTTATCAATGGTATGAAAAAGTCATAAGTGGCTTAGAAGGTATGCACTAGATGGTCAATGCAATATACCTAGGTTGTCCACACACCACACATTCTAAAGATCTTCAGGACTATCCTTCATCAACACTTGGGGGGAAACCTGTGAGCCTAGGAATATTCTACCTGATAAAAGTCTTTGAATACCTGAAACTATAGGCCACAAAAGGTAGTTTATTCTAACAATGTGTTTCATAGTGAATATATGTTTCTATATGGACCTCCCTGGTAGCTCAGCTGGTAAAGAATCTGCCTGCATTGCAGGAGACCATAGTTTAATTCCTGAGTTGGGAAGTTCCCCTGGAGAAGGGATAGGGTATCCACTCCAGTATTCTTAGGCTTCCCTGGTGGCTCACGTGGTAAAGAATCTGCCTTCAAAGTGACAGACCCAGGTTTGATTTTTGAGTCAGGAAGATCCCCTGGAGAAGAGAATGACAATCCACTCCAGTATTCTTGCCTGGAGAATGCCGTGATCAGAGGAGCCTGGTGGGCTACAGTCTATGGGGTTGCAAAAAATCAGACGTGAATGAGTGACTAACACTTTCAAACAGAGTGTATTTGACAAATTTAAAAACAAACAAGCAAAACAAAAAACAAAAAACAAAAAACTGACTCCAACAGACACTGTTGACCCGTGCATCCTGTCTCCTAAGCCCACTGCTTTTACCTGAATTTCACCTGTTTCCAGCTTACTCACAGCTTCCCATTTCATGCGCCCCCTCCTCCTTTTTTTTTTTTAATTACAGGCTTGTGAGTTCCTTCCAGCTAATCAGTGCTGCTCAGCTTCAAGCAGGGCTTCCTGGGTGGCAGAGTGGTAAAGAACCTGTCTGCCAATGCAGGAGATGCACGAATTGCAGTCTTGATCGTTGGATCCAGAAGTTCCCCTGGAGTAGGAAATGGCAATCTGCTCCAGTACTCTTGCCTGGAGAAACTCCATGGATAAAGGAGCCTGTTGAGCTACAGTCACGGGGTCACACACAGTTAGACATGACTGAGCAACTGAACAGAATCAAAGAGGGAGTTAGAAATGGAGTGTTAATGCCTCCTAGGAATCCCTCAACCAATGTAAGGTGAGAGTAGGTTTGAAAATGCTCCAGTCTTTCTGTCTCCTAATGAAATAATTTGGAAGCATGTTCTAGATGTCCCTAGTAAGACTGATCACATAGTAATAACCATTCATTCATACTGGCTTTTTTCCATTTCTTGTCTCACTTTTTCCACCCTAACTAATGCTTTCTGAGATTAATTTGTGAATAAATTACCTGTCTAAAAGCCTTTATCCCACAACAGCAATGGAAATTTTGCACTGAGGGTGAGGAGGGACTCTTTTTTCATAAGAAGGGTACCGATCTTAGTGCAGTCATGAAGGCCAAGGAAGCCCATTCTTGCAGTGGGGTCTCTATTTGCATGATATAATTTATACTTTTACTTACCTTGAAGGAATGTGGACCCTTTACATATTTTGATCAATATGTTTCTATAACTATTGCATGTATGCCATATGCAGATCTAAAACAAAACTGAGAGGGAAGTACAGAGATTTCCCACATACCTCTGTCCCCAAGCATGTGTAGCTTCCCTCATTATCAACATTCCATGCCATGGTGCTACCTTTGTTTAAACTAATGACCCTACATTGACCCTTCACTATCATTCAAAGTCCATAGCTTACCTTAGGGTCTTTCTTGGTGTTGCACAGCCTGTGAGTTTGGAACATCATGAAATGACATACATCCATCACTCTAGTATCACATAGCATTTTCATGTCCTAAAAATACTGTTTGCCAAATATTTATCCTCTCTCTCCCCTCTCAACAACTGGCAACCGCTATTCTATTTACTGTCTTCATAGTTTTGCTTTTTCCACAAAGTCATATGTTGTATTGTGCTTAGTCATATCCAAACTTTGCCACCCCGTGGACTGTAGCCCACCAAGCTCTTCTGTCCATGGAATTCTCTTGGAATACTGGAGTGGGGTGCCAGGACTTCCTCCAGGGGATCTTCCTGACCCAGGGATTGAATCCAGGTCTCATGCAGTACAGGCAGATTCCTATCATCCAGAGATAAAGAAGCCCTTCTCTTCATACTGTCCTTCATAGAGCAGAATGTTTTGATTTTAATGAAGTCTAGCTTGTCACCTTTTTCTGTCATGAATTATGTTTTTTGTGTCTTATGTATCTGTATACATATTTTTATTCACTACAGTCAACCTTCCAATAATTTGTACAGTATTTCAAATATAGTTTTAAAATGTTACAGCTTTATTCTTCCTTTTTTTTTTATTCTTCCTTTTTTTTCCTCTACAACCCTCATTACCATTCTTTATCTTGTCATATATTGGTCCCTTTTGTATATGTTAAATATATATATAAATTATGTATTATGTATATATTATTATTTATGTTTTAATAGTTGATTATGTTTTAGCATTGTTTAAAAATGAAAATGTATGTTGTATTTTTTATTTTCAACATTCATTATTGCCTTATAAAGATCTACACTTTAATCTCATATCACTTTCCCTTTGTATATCATTTCTTATAGTACATGTCTGCTCATGGTAAAATCTATCAGCTTTGCA
>SJYC01137940.1:0-23469 GCA_006408675.1 Madoqua kirkii | reverse complement strand
AGAAACTAGAAGAAAAAATAATAAATATGATTCAACTATATGCTGTCTAAAAGACATGTTTCATATTCAAAGACACTAATGGGTCAAAATTAAAAGAATAGAAGCAAAGGTACTATGCAAACTGTAACCAAAAAGGAGCTGGAGTGGTTGTACTAGTATAGACAAAATAGAGTTTAAGATAAAAATTGTTAGCAGAGTCATACATTCTGAAGTGATAAGAGGGCTGGCAAATTAATTAGCAAGACATACAATTATAAATGTATATGTACCTTAAAACAGATTTAAAATATGATACAAAAATGGACAGAACTGAAGAGGAAAACAGATAACTCAATAGATGGAAATTTCAATACTCCCATTTTCAATCATGGTTAGAATCACTAACCAAAAATTAACATGAATCTACACTAAGAACCAGCGGGAACAAAAAGCCATAAGAATAACCATACCCACAAACAACAGAATACAGATTCTTCTTATGTGCACCTGGAACATTCTCTTTCATAAATTATATATTAGGTCATAAAATAAGACTCAGTAAATACACATGATTGAATTTATACAAATCATATTCTTTGATCACAGTGGAATGAAATTACAAACCAATAACAGTAGGAAATTTGGAAAACTCCTGCTATAATATGAATAATATGAATGTTTGTGTTTCCTCAAAATCTGTGTGTTCAAATTCTAAGACTCAAAGGTGATGATAGATGGGGCCTTTGTGTTTGGTTTTTTGTTGTTGTTGTTGTTGTTATTTTTTAATTAAAAAATTTTTATGGGAGCTTTTTAAAAAAAATTTTACTTTATTTTACTTTATGATACTATATTGGTTTTGAAAGGTATGGTAAGTAATGGGCTTCCCTGGTGGCTCAAATGGTAAGGAATCTGCCTGCAATGCAGGAGGCCCAGGTTCAATTCCTGGATCAGAAAGAAGGGAATGGCTACCTACTCCATTATTCTTGCCTGGAGAATTCCAGGGACAGAGGAGCTTGGTGACGTTCTCAAGAATCGGACACAATTGAGCAACTAAAGCGCTGCTAGTCTCCCTCATGGAAGATTTTGCTCTCATTATTTAGAAAAAAATGAAAAGTGAAAGTGGCTCCATCATGTCCAACTTTTTGCAATCCCACGGACTGTAGCCCATGCCAGTCTCCTCTGTCCATGGACTTCCCCAGGCAAGAATACTAGAGTCAGTAGCCATTCCCTTCTTCTGGTTATCTTCCCTACCCAGGGATTAAACGCAGGTCTCTGCACTGTGGGCAGATTTTTCATCATCTGAGCCACCAGGGAAGCTCATTACTTAAACCCATTCCAAAGTTTCCATTATCATCACATTTGGGGCTTAGAATTTGAACATGTGAATTTTGAGGAAACACATTCAAGTGAATGAGAAGCTCCTTATAGAAGAAGATCCAGAGAGATCCTAGTGCTTCCATGATGTGAGACTACAACGAGATGTTGAAACAGAGGCCTTGCTTGACCATTCTTATACCCTGACCTTGGACTTCCAGCCTCTAGAACTGTGAGAAATAAATTTCTGCTGTTTAATAAGCTACCCAGTCTACTATATTTTGTTATAGCAGTCTGAATTAAACTAAGACTGTCAAAATGTGGGGAAATTAAAAACATACTCTTAAATGATCATTGGATCAAAGAAGAAATCAAAGAAAAATTAGAAAATAGTGTGAGACGAATGAAAATGGAAACACAACATACCAAAACTTAGGGTATGTGCTTAAGACAGTGGGTAAAGAAACATTTATCATGGTAAATGCCTGTAATAAGAAAGAAAGAAAAGATCTCAAATCAATAATGTAACAATCCATATTACAATGTAAAAAAAGAAGAATCTCTAGCCAAAACAAGCTGAGGGAAGGAAATAATGATTACAGTAGAAATAAATAAAATTGAGAATGAAAAAAAGAGAAAAGCCTCATGAAATAAAGGATAGTTCTTTGAAAATATTAATAGAAGTGACAAAGCTTTAGCTAGACTGAGCAGGAAATGAAAGCAGACTAAAATCACTTTAAAAAAAAAGAAAAGATGAAACATCACTACTGAATTTTCAGACACCACACAAAGTTTATAAGGGAATATTACGAAAAACTGTATGCTAACAGGCTACATAACTTAGGTGAAATAGACTTCTTTGCTATTTTTTAGTTGCTAAGTTGTGTCTGACTCTTTGCAACCCCATGGTGTCAGTCTGCTAAGCTCCTCTGTCCATAAGATTTCCCAAATAGGAATATTGGAATGGGTTGCCATTTCCTTCTCCAGGGCATCTTCCCACCCCAGGGATCAAAACTGTGTCTGCTGCATCTCCTGCTTGGCAAATGAATTATTTACTACTGAGTCACCTGGGATGTTCCATCCACCATGACCAAGTAGGATTTATCTTAGGAAGAAAAATGTAATTTAACATTTTAAAAGTCAACACAGTACATCAATAGAATAAGGGACAAAAAACCAAACATCTCAATAGACACACACACAAATATTTGACAGAATCCAACAGTAAAAATAATTAAAAACAATATTAAAAATTTACTAAATATAACTAGAAAAAGAGACTTTTGAATCCAATAAATGTCTTCTACCTAAAACAGAAAGACAGCATATACTTAAAGCTGAAAGAACTAAATGCTTTATCTTTAAGTTCAGGACAAATAAAGGATGTCCATTTTAATCACTTCCATGCAGCACTGAACTAGAGGGTCTATCTAACCAAGACGATTTGGCAAGAAAAATGAGTAAAAGTCAAAACTCCTTTTTACCCCTCTCCTGCAGCCAACCCAGTAGTCAGCCAACAGAAGTAACTTTATGTGTATAGGTTTGCATATGTGTGAATTTAAGATCCTTCCAAAGAAATGCTATATATGTAAAATAATTGCTTTACACAAAAGTCTGCACTTAGCATGTACTACTCTGGAGCACACTTTCTGTTCTCTACCTTCCATCAAGTAAGCACTATATATTAGCAAACCTTCTATTTTCAAAATATTATAATTTTATGCTATTTAACTGTCTTATGTTACATACAAAATCTGATTTTCCTTGAATGTGACAAATTTTTTCTAACAAGAACTCCTTTTATGGGTGCTTATACATTGTACAGGAGACAGGGATCAAGACCATTCCCACGGAAAAGAAATGCAAAAAAGCAAAATGTCTGTGGAGGCCTTACAAATAGCTGTGAAAAGAAGAGAAGCGAAAAGCAAAGGAGAAAAGGAAAGATATAAGAATCTGAATGCAGAGTTCCAAAGAATAGCAAAAAGAGATAAGAAAGCCTTCTTCAGCGAAAGAAAGAGAGGAAAAGAACAGAATGAGAAAGACTAGAGATCTCTTCAAGAAAATTAGAGATACCAAGAAGCATTCACAAAAACAATAAAAAGCAAAGATATGCACTATATTTTTATTCTTAAAAAATTTAGACTAAAATAATAATACTTTTTTTATCTTAAAGATTTAAAATTTATGAATGTTAATATCAAGTGTTGGTTCAAATGTGCCACAGCAGTGTTAAAGACTGAAGACTATTTGTTGCTATAGCTCTTTGGTTGCTCAGTGATGTCCAACTCTTTGCAACCCCGTGGACTGTATCCTGCCAGGCTCCTCTCTCCATGAATTCTCCAACCAAGAACACTGGAGTGGGTTGCCATTCC
Source organism: Madoqua kirkii (assembly GCA_006408675.1). Classification (NCBI taxonomy): domain Eukaryota; kingdom Metazoa; phylum Chordata; class Mammalia; order Artiodactyla; family Bovidae; genus Madoqua; species Madoqua kirkii. Next base: position 19,804 of record SJYC01137940.1, on the reverse strand, counting down.
CTTCTCCAGGGGACCTTTCTGACCTTGGGATTGAACTCAGGTCTCTGCACTACAGGCAGATTCCTTATCATCTAAATCATCAGGGGTTGCTAAGTCACATTCCACTCTGAGTTCCCATGGACTCTAGCCCACCAGGCCCCTCTGTCCATGGGATTTCCCAGGCAAGAATACTGGAGATTTTCTTCTCTAAGGAAATCATCCATACCCGGAGACTGAACCAGCATCTCATGCATCATAAGCAGATTCTTTACTACTGAGCCACTGAGGAAGCCTGGAAACTGCATTAATATCAAATAGTTGGGAAATTATAAGCTGTATGATATACCCACATAATGTGACATGTCCGACTCCTGATAACAATAATGTATAGTTTAATTAGTATGCAACTCATTATTGTATTTATAAAGTCAATATATATACAAAATATTGTGTACAGTAACAGCCCATAATTATGTATATGAATTGAAAAATACATGTGTAAATGTTAATAATGCTTATTTCTAGAGTGCTGGCTTTTTAGATTTTTATTTCGTCATCATTCTTCTTACCTTTTAGCCTTTTTACTTTCTAAGTTTTTATAATAGATGTCAGTGCACTGTAAGTTTTTTAGATATAATTTTATTTCTTTTTTTCTGTGCTCGGTCTTCATTGCTCCATGGACTTTTCCCTAGTTGTGCCAGCAAGGGCTACACCCTAGCTGCAGCGTGCAGGCTTCTCACCGCCGCGGCTCTCTCGTTGCTGAGAGTGGGTTCTCAGGCACGTGGGCTCCGCTGTTGTGCTGCCTGGGCTTGGTTGCTCCCAGTCATGTAGGACTTTCCGAGCCCAGAGACTGAACCCATATCTCATGCATTGGGAGGATGCATTGGGAGGAGGATTCTTCATCGCTGAGCCACCAGGGAAACCCAGTAAGCTCTAACTTTTTAAGTTATTAAAAATGTAAAGAAATTGATGAATCCAAGTGTGTGTGTGTGTGTGTGTGTGTGTGTCTGTGTCTGTGTCTGTGTGTGAGGGAGGGAGGAAGAGAGTGAGACAAAGAGACTGAGAGAAAGAGGTAAGGGAGAGAACTTTATAAATTTGACTGCTACTCTGGTTGATTATTTTCCCATCATAGTGTGTTTTTCGTTCTTTATCTGATCTGAATATTGTCCTCAGTGTCAATGAAATCTGCTGATGGAAACTTTCCCATTAACTTGAGAGAACTAGCATTGTGTAAGAGAAGTTCTTTTCTTTCCTTGCCACCCCTGGAGATACGTCCTCAACAGCCTTAAACAGAAGGCTTAATAACAGGGGAGTAAGTCATTGCTGTAAACTTGCACATCCTAAAATATCATAAAATATCATTGGCAAGTATTAGCCATTTTTGTGCAAATGCAAAACCCTCATTTATCATTGCTCCATGGAATGATGTTAAAAGTTAGCACATTCATTGTTTTATAAAATATAAAATTATCCTCTATTTTTTTATGACCATTTCTTCTTTCTCTGCTTTTCTCTGGCCATACATGCTTCATTCATCTCTATTAGATCTGTAAAAGCTGAAAAAGCCTGTCTAGCGAGAAAGTGCTTGTCAATTATTTAAAGAGAAAATAGCTCTCTAAGTTAGAAAGGCTTATGGAATTGTTCTTGTTATTCTTATGTACTTAGGCAATCCTTGCTGCCCAACCCCACAATTCAACAGGGCTTAGGTTTTCTTGAAAACACCATAAAACATGGCACAAAATCTTCCAGCCTAATTAAGAAGAGAGGGAAATTAGATCTCCTCCAGTGGTTAATCAAGTGTGAGTGGTGGTGTGCATGAAGTAGGATGTAGTAGACTGATTTCTGCAGGTCCAGATAGAGCACCATTCACCCCGGTTTTCAGATCTTGGTTTCTTCTCTAGCCTGATAATAAATACCATTATTATATTTTCATTCTTTAGGGTTTCACCACCAATCTGTTTCAGATATAGCACTCAAGTGACTAATCAGAAAGAGGATGGTACCTAGAGTATCGTGCCTCATCAGGAGAGCTTCCTCAGAGGGCGTAAGACTTTTACATCTTGGGGCTGATGTAAGTAGGAACTGTTGCCAGGAAAGCAGTGAGAAGGGTCCTACAAAGAGGAAGAATGTAAACCAAGAACCAGTAAGTGACACATGGATTAAGTGCCAAGAGACTATTAAGTAAGTAGTGAGACTCAAAAATCAGAATGTCTGAAAAACTGAAGAAACAAAGAAAGATTCCTAGCAAGAGAGTCAGAGCACTATTTCCACATGCATCCACTTAATTCAGTATTTTTGCTTGCCTTTTAGTAGTGTTTTATATAAAATCTCTTGCATTCATTAAATTTTACTAAAATAATCTATGAAATATGCACATAAAACTTAATGGAAAAATTATTAATAATCCTTCCATCTGAAGATATTTTTTGTTGATGAAATTAATTTTTGTCCTGTATTTTAAAACAAAATTTGAAGTTACAGTGTATAGGTGATTTTGTAGCTGGTCATATAAGCATTATCCACCAATTTGTATTAATTAGTTATGTAAAGGTATAATCACATGAATGGCTTAATTTTTGACAATTTCCATACATCTGAGATATTTTTCCTTTTTTCCCCATATAATATATAGTCCTGCCATGAACAGATTTGGGTACATACTTTACCTTGAAAATATTGATAAATTATTTTTCAAAGTGATTGTAATGCATGCAGTTTCAAAAGTAGAGTATTTGACCAGTGCTTTTTGAATTTTAATGTGCATATGAGTCACCTGGGGATCTGGTTAAAATATAGATCCTGGTTTTGTTAGGTCTTGGATGTGACCTGAGATTCTGAAATTCTAACAAGCTTCCAGGTGAGGCCAATGCTACTGGCTTACAGACCACACTGCCAGCTGCAAGACAGTCAGTTGCATGTTCCACAAATCCTCACTCACTGTGAAGATTTGCATTTTCTGAGTATTGGTTATTTTGATAGTTGACAACTAATCACAGAATATTAACTCTCATTTTTAAAAAATTGCTGGTGAGACGAAACAGTTTTACAAATTTTTACATTTTTCTCTTTCATTATTTGTCCATTTATGTCCTTTTGTCATTGCTGAAGTGGGAGCTCTGACAAAGAAGGAGCTCATTATTTTAGGTAATTTAATAAATTTTATATGCACTTGTCATTTGACAACTTACTCTCATCCCCAGAACAATAAACAACAAATTTGAGTTTATTATAAATAAATATATTATCTGTAAAATTGATACCTTGGAATATAGTAATTTAAGGAATTCTATTTATCATTTTACTTTAAAGTAAAAAGACAGATTATAAATTTGAGGAGTATTTTTTAAATTTATTTTTTAATGAAGAATAATTCCTTTACAGAATTTTGCTGTTTTCTGTCAAACCTCAGCATGAATTAGCCATAGGTTTATATATATCCCCTCCCTTTTGAACTTCCCTTCCATCTCCTTCCCCATCCCACCCCTCTAGGTTGATACAGAGCCCTGTTTGAGTTTCCTGAGCCATACAGCAAATTCCCGTTGGCTCTCTATTATACATATGACAGTGTTAGTCTTTTCATACATTTCACCCTCTTCTCCCCTCTCCCCGTGTCCATAAGTCTATTCTCTATGTCTGTTTCTCCACTGCTGCCCTGTAAATAAATTCTTCAGTACCATTTCTCTAGATTCTGTATATATATATACATATATGTGTGTGTGTGTGTGTGTGTGTGTGTGTGTGTGTGTGTGTGCTAGAATAAGACATTTATCTTTCTCTTTCTGACTTCAATCTGTATAATATGTTCTAGGTTCATCCACCTCATTAGAACTGACTCAATGCATTCCTTTTTATGACTGGGTAATATTCCATTGTGTATATGTACCACAACTCCTTGATCCATTCATCTGTCAATGGACATCTAGGTGGCTTGTATGTTCTAACTATTATAAATAGTGCTTCAGTGAACAATGGGATACATATGTCTCTCTCAATTTTGGTTTCCTCAGGGTATATGCTTAGGAGTGGGATTGCTGGGTCATATGGTAGTTTTATTCCTAGTATTTAAGGAATCTCCATACTGTCTTCCATAGTGGCTATATCAATTTACATTCCCATCAACACTGAGAAAGTTTTCCCTTTTCTCTATACCCTCTCCAGCATTTATTGTTTGTAGACTTTTTGATTATGGCCATTCTGACTGGTGTGAGGTGATATCTCATAGTTTTGATTTGCATTTCTCTAATAATGAGTGATGCTGAGGATCTTTCCATTTGTTTGTTAGCCATCTGTATGTCTTCTTCCAAGAAATGTCTGTTTAGGACTCTTTCCCACTTTTTGATTGGGTTCTTTGTTTTCCTGGTATTGACTTGTATGAGCTGCTTATATATTTTGGAAATTAATCCTTTGTCAGTTGTTTCATTTGCTATTATTTTCTCCCATTCTGTGGGTTGTCTTTTCACCTTGCTTATAGTTTCCTTTGCTGTGCAAAAGATTTTAAGTTTAATCAGGTATCATTTGTTTACTTCTGTTTTTATTTCCATTACTCTAGGATGTGGGTCATAGAGGATCTTGCTTTGATTTATATCATTGAGTGTTCTGCTGATGTTTTCCTCTAAGAGTTTCATAGTTTCTGGTCTTACATTTAGATCTTTAATCCATTTTGAGTTTATCTTTTGTATGGTGTTAGGAAGTGTTCTAATTTCATTCTTTTACATGTAGCTGTCCAGTTTTCCCAGCACTATTTATTGAAGAGACTCTCTTTGCTCCATTGTATATTTTTGCCTCAAAAATAAGGTACTCATGGGTGCATGGGTTTATTTCTGGGCATTCTATCTTGTTCCATTGGTCTATATTTCTGTTTTTGTGCCAGTACCATACTATCTTGATGACTATAGCTTTGTAGTATAATCTGAAGTCAGGAAGGTTGATTCCTCCAGCTTCATTCTTCTTTCTTGAGACTGCTTTGGCTATTCAAGGTCTTTTGTGTTTCCATATGAATTATGAAATTTTTTGTTCTGGTTCTGTGAAAAGTGCCATTGGTAATTTGATAGGAATCATATTGAATCTGTATATTGCATTTGGTAGTGTAGTCATTTTCACAATATTGATTCTTCCTACCCAGGAACATGGAATATCTATCCACCTGTTTATGTCATCTTTGATTTCTTTGATTAGTGTCTTATAATTTTCTGTCTAGAGTTCTTTTGTCTCCCTAGGTAAGTTTATTCCTAGATATTAAATTCTTTTTGTTGCAGTGATGAATGGAATTGATTCCTTAATTTCTCTTTCTGATTTTTCACTGTTAGTATATAGATATGCAAGTGATTTCTGTGTATTGATTTTGTGTTGTGCAACTTTGCTAAATTTACTGATTAGCTCTAGTAAATTTCTGATTCTAGCTTTAGGATTTCCTATGTACACTATCATGTCATCTGCAAAAAGTGAGAGCTTTACTTCCTCTCCTTCTCTGTTTTGGATTCCTTTTATTTCTTTTTCTTCTCTAATTGCTGTAACCAGAACTTACAGAACCATGTTGAATAATAGTGGAGAAAGTGGACACTCTTGTCTTTCTCCTGATTTTAGGGGGAATGCTTTCAATTTTTCACCACTGAGAATAATGTTTGCTGTAGGCTTATTATATATGGCCTCTACATATAGTGAAAGTGACAAGTAGATTCAAGGGATTAGATCTGATAGAGTGTCTGAAGAACTATGGATGACATTGTACAGGAGGCAGGGATCAAGACCATTCCCATGAAAAGAAATGCAAAACGGCAAAATGGTTGTCTGAGGAGGCCTTACAAATAGTGAATGGAAGAAAAACGAAAGGCAAATAAGAAAAGGAAAGATACACCCATGTGAATGCAGAGTTCCAAAGAATAGCAAGGAGAGATAAGAAAGACTCTCTCAGTGTTCAATGCAAAAAAATAGAGGAAAAATAATAGAATGGGAAAGACTAGAGATCTCTTCAAGAAAACTATAGATACCAAGGGAACATTTCATGTAAAGATGGACACAATAAAAGACAGAAATGGTATGGACCTAACAGAAGCAGAAGATATTAAGAAGAGGTGGCAAGAAAACACAGAGGAATTATACAAAAAGATCTTCATGACCCAGATAATCACAATGACTGTGATCACTCACCTAGAGCAGACATCCTGGAATGCAAAGTCAAGTGGGCCTTAGGAAGCATCACTATGAATAAAGCTAGTGGAGGTGATGGAATTCCAGTGGAGCTATTTCAAATCCTGAAAGACAATGCTGTGAAAGTGCTGCACTCAATATGCCAGCAATTTGGGAAACTCAGCATTGGCCCCAGGACTGAAAGAGATGAGTTTTCACTCCAATCCCAAAGAAAGGCAGTGACAAAGAATGGTCAAACTACTGCACCACTGCACTCATCTCACACACTAGTAGAAAAATGCTCAAAATTCTCCAACAGTATGTGAACTGTGAAATTCCAGATGTTCAAGCTGGTTTCAGAAAAGGCAGAGGAGCAGGAGATCAAAAAGCCAACATCTGTTGAACCATCGGAAAAAAACAAGAGAATGCTAGAAAAACATCTACTGCTTTATTGACTATGCCAAAGCCTTTGAATGTGTCAGTTCAGTCACTCAGTCGTGTCTGAATTTTTGTGAACCCATGAATCACAGCACGCCAGGCCTCCCTGTCCATCACCAACTCCCGGAGTTCACTCAGATTCCCGCCCATCGAGTCAGTGATGCCATCCAGCCATCTCATCCTCTGTCGTCCCCTTCTCCTCCTGTCCCCAATCCCTCCCAGCATCAGAGTCTTTTCCAATGAGTCAACTCTTCGCATGAGGTGGCCAAAGTACTGGAGTTTCAGCTTTAGCATCATTCCTTCCAAAGAAATCCCTTCAGAATGGACTGGTTGGATATCCTTGCAGTGCAAGAAACTCTCAAGAGTCTTCTCCAACACCACAGTTCAATCGCATCAATTCTTTGGTGCTCAGCCTTCTTTACAGTCCAACTCTCACATCCATACATGACCAAAGGAAAAACCATAGCCTTGACTAGATGGACCTTAGTCAGCAAAGTAATGTCTCTGCTTTTGAATATACTGTCTAGGTTGGTCATAGCTTTCCTTCCAAGGAGTAAGCATCTTCTAATTTCATGGCTGCAGTCACCATCTGCAGTGATTTTGGAGCCCCCCAAAATAAAGTCTGACACTCCACAACAAACTGTGGAAAATTCTGAAAGAGATGGGAATACCAGACCACTTGACCTGGCTTTTGAGAAATCTGTATGCAGGTCAGGAAGCAACAGTTAGAAGTGGACATGTAACAAAAGACTGGTTCCAAGTAGGAAAAGGAATACGTAAGGCTGTATATTGTCACCCTGTTTATTTAACTTACATGCAGAGTACATTGTGAGAAACACTGGGCTGCAAGAAGCACAAGCTGGAATCAAGATTGCAGGGAGAAATATCAATAACTTCACATATGCAGATGACACCACCATTATGACAGAAAGTAAAGAAGAACTAAAGAGCCTCTTGATGAAACTGAAAGAGGAGAGTGAAAAAGTTGGCTTAAAGCTCAGCATTCAGAAAATGAAGATCATGCCATCTGGCCCCATCACTTCATGGGAAATAGATGGGGAAACAATGGAAACAGTGACAGACTTTATTTTTCTGGGCTCCAAAATCACTGCAGATGGTGACTGCACCCATGAAATTAAAAAACGCTTACTCCTGGAAAGAAAAGTTATGACAAACCTAGATAGTATATTGAAAAGCAGAGACATTACTTTGCTGACTAAGGTCCATCTAGTCAAGGCTATGGTTTTTCCTGTGGTCATGTATGAATGTGAGAGTTGAACTGTAAAGAAGGCTGAGCATCGAAGAATTGATGCTTTTGAACTGTGGTGTTGGCGAATACTCTTGAGAGTCCCTTGGACTGCGAGGAGCTGCAACCAGTCCATTCTGAAGGAGATCATCCCTGGGATTTCTTTGGAAGGAAGGATGCTGAAGCTGTAACTCCAATACTTTGACCACCTCATGAAGAGCTGACTCATTGGAAAAGACTCTGATGCTCGGAGGGATTGGAGGCAGGAGGAGAAGGGGATGACCGAGGATGAGATGGCTGGATGGCATCACAGACTCAATGGACGTGGGTCTGAGTGAACTCCGGGAGATGGTGATGGACAGGGAGGCCTGGCGTGCTGCGATTCATGGGGTCGGGAAGAGTTGGACACGACTGAGGGACTGAACTGAACTGAACTGATGTTTCTAATAAAGTAGTAATGCTTTTAAATTTAAAAATCACATCATCATTAACAGTAAAAGAAACATTGTGATAATATCTTAATGTGAAGTGAAAGTGTTAATTGCTCAGTCATGCCTGAGTCTTTTTGACCCCAAGGGCTGTAGCTCTCCAGGCTCCACTGTCCATGGAATTCTCCAGGAAGGAACACTGCAATGGATAATTCCCTTCTCCACTTAATCATCTCAACCCAGGGATTGAACCTGAGTATCCTGCACTGCAGTCAGATTCTTTCCCAACTGAGCCAAAAAGGAAAGCCATGATAGTATCTTTACTATCTTTAGCATAAAGTATCTTTACTATTTTTAGATGATATCTTTACTAGCCATGATATCCTTCTTCATATCTACTTCCAAAGGATCAGTATAACATTCTATTACCTGCTGCATTGAAAATGTCACTGGCATAACTTGAAGTTCTGTTTTGTGATTTCTTTGAGATTTTAAAAAAATGATGTGATCTTTGTCTTTTTCATAAATAGATTTAAAAAAAACTATAATTTTTATTTTACCTCCTTTCACTGAAATACTTAAACACTCTTAAAAAAGAAGTTTCTTTTCATTTGTTGAATTATTTATGTTTTGTTCTGTTTTCTTCCTTTCTTCATTACAATCTCTGAACTCTCTTAAACTCTTTTATTGCCTGTAATTATGCTTTACTTTCTTATTAAGTCTTTTTTTTTTAATTTGGATCAAAACCTTATGCCTAAGGTGTATTTCACTGCATATCAAAAGCCTCAAACAGTAAAACAAATAAAAATAAGCATATTGTTCACCATTTATAGTTCTGATGGAAGGGAAAAGGTCAGAGGAAATGGAAACCATGAAACCAGCACACTTGCAGGCTGAAATTCATGTAATGATTCTGTCAGGTCTTTCATTTCATTTATAAGTTTAAAGTACATTTTAGTCCTACACAGTACTAGTAGAAGCTACAAACAAAGTACAGATGTGCTGAAGAACAGATGCGTGATTGTTATGCCTAATGCACTTGTGCATGTTCACTAGTGTTCTTCATCCTCCAATGGTCTCAAATCCAGGTCATGATTTTACTAGAGCAGTTATGGGTTTTACAGTGGACTAGCTGAGTTAGTCCTTACATGTTAACTATGACTTACATGGAATGTATTTGGATAATCAACATAAAGTATTTACAATGTTTGAAAGACTAGTCAGATTGACTTCGTTTTATGAAATGATGGCATTTAAGTCAATGTAAGAATGAATTAAATTTGCTGATATGTATACACATATATATACATATATATTAACATCGGCTGAACATTCATTGGGATTTTTATTATATGGGTAAAAATCACAGTTTCTTCAATTGCCGCAGTCCTTTTACTGTTATCTGAGAAGAAAGCTCAGTCAAACTTGAAATGTAGACTTGCCTTTTAAATGACTGCTTTTAAAAATGGTTGTATCACTTCTTGGCCTTTTGGTTAAGATCATCTTTGAAGAAAAGATGTGTTTTGTTTGACACTCAACAGCTAGTTTTAAAGTTATTCCTTGAATTAAAAAGAACAAAAAGCTGCATGAAATTATAGAATTTTCAGCCAAGATTCTCATACTCTTGGCAGTAAATTACTAAAGTGCCTATAAATTACAAGTGTGCCTATGAAATCAATCACTGGATGTTACACAGCATCTTTCTATAGGTAATAAGGAGTTTACTGACACAAAAGGAATGATTTTTAATGAGATACTGTGAATTTAAAATCGAATAACAAAACGTGAAACTGCCAAAGAAAATGGATTTATTGGGGCAAAAGAGCGCTTAAGTCCTGTTAGAAATATTATTAATAAATTGTCTTTTAACCTTCAAGATCAATCAAAGAAGCTGAGCTCATCAATACCTTTTGGCAGAGTAATTGCTCTGCCATCACCATCACGCAAAAACATTTTATGTGCAAACATTAATGTTACTTTAAATTGCAATAATTTGAAAAGTAAATAGCCAATTGTTATTAAGGTAACATCTCAATTAAGGTCTATTCAAATTTTGCAGTATTTCCTAGATATTAAATATATGTGTAAAAGATATGCATATTTCAACATTTATTGGAGTATAGTTTCTTTACAATGTTGTGTTTTCTATTGCCCAGAAAATTAAATCAGCTACATGTATAAATGTAGTCCTTTTCTATTTTTTTAAATTTCTTCCCACTTAGGTCACTGCAGAGATCTAAGAAAGGTTCCTTGATATCCCAGAAACTATTTTAAATCGTGCTGTGTAAGTAAAGAAGAAACACACTAATTATAAATTCTGAATGAGTCTAGAAAGCCTATAAAAAAATATTTGCCTTGGTTAACGTTCCTTAAAAGTATGAGTGATTTTATTTTTTACTGTTTTTTAATTGGTCTGTGGACTGGAAGAAACACAAGCTGGAATCAAGATTGCCAGGAGAAATATCAATAACCTCAGATATGCAGATGACACCGCTCTTACAGCAGAAAGTGAAGAGGAACTCAAAAGCCTCTTGATGAAAATGAAAGAGGAGAGTGAAAAAGTTGGCTTAAAGCTCAACATTCAGAAAACGAAGATCATGGCATCCGGTCCCATGACTTCATGGGAAATAGATGGGGAAACCGTGGAAACAGTGTCAGACTTTATTTTCTTGGGCTCCAAAATCACTGCAGATGGTGACTGCAGCCGCTTAGAAAAAAAGTTATGACCAACCTAGATAGCATATTCAAAAGTAGAGACATTACTTTGCCGACTAAGGTCCGTCTAGTCAAGGCTCTGGTTTTTCCAGTAGTCATGTATGGATGTGAGAGTTGGACTGTGAAGAAGGCTGAGCGCCAAAGAATTGGTGCTTTTGAACTGTGGTGTTGAAAAAGACTCTTGAGAGTCCCTTGGACTGCAAGAAGATCCAACCAATCCATTCTGAAGGAAATCAGCCCTGGGATTTCTTTGGAAGGAATGATTCTAAAGCTGAAATTCCAGTACTTTGGCCACCTCATGAGAAGAGTTGACTCATTAGAAAAAACTCTGATGCTCGGAGGGATTGGGGACAGAAGGAGAAGGAGACGACCGAGGATGAGATGGCTGAATGGCATCATTGACTCAATGGACGTGAGTCTGAGTGAACTCCGGGAGTTGGTGATGGACAGGGAGACCTGACGTGCTGCGATTCATGGGGTTACAAAGAGTCAGACACGACTGAGCAACTGAACTGAACTGAACTGAACTGAATGCTTAATGAGCTTCCTTGGTGGTTCAGACTGTAAAGAATCTGTCTGCAATGCAGGAGACCTGGGTTCGATATATGCTTCAGGAAGATCTCCTGGAGAAGGGAACAGCTACCATTCTAGTATTCTTGCCTGGAGAGTTCCATGAACAGAGGAGAGTGGTGGGCTACGGTCCATCGAGTCACAAAGAGTTGGATGTGACTGGGTGACCGACCCTTTTTACTTTCTCTCTCACTCACTCTGTTGAACCTCTGGTAACCACTAGATTTGTTTACTGTCTCTAACCTTTTCTAGAATGACATATACATGTATTTATTCACTGGGTAAAATTTTCAGACTGGATTATTTCACTTAGTTATACACATTTAAAATTCACCCATATCTTTACATGACTTGATGTGTTAGTTGCTCAGTCATCTCTGACTTTTTGCAACCCCATGGGCTCTTCTGCAACCCCACCAGGCTCCTCTGTCCATGAAATTCTCCAGGCAAGAATATTGGAGTGGGTTGCTAGTCCCTTCTCCAGCGGATCTTCCTGACCTAGGAATCAAACTGGAGTCTCCTGCATGACTTGATAGTTCTTTTCTTTTTATCACTGAATAGCATTTCTTCATACGTATGTGCTATAGTTTGTTTATACCTTTGCTTATTGAATGACCTCTTGATTGCTACAATTTTTGATGTTAATGAACAAAGCTGCTATAAATATATCTTTGCAAGAAGCAGCCAAAGTGTCTTACAAAGTTAAAGTGCCATCTACATTTCCATTAGAAAGGAATGAGTTTCAGTTTCTCAGCCTCCTTAAGACCAGGAACTGGCACTGTCAGGGTTTTGTTGGGTATTTTTTTGGAGGGTCAGGAGACCCAAAGACCTCTGCTCCAAAAGTCATCACATTGGGGATTAATTTTCATCAAATGAATTTTGTGGACACAATATTCACCCTGTAACAGTAGTATATTTATACCATTTACATTAAAATTAATTATTGATATATTTGGATTAATATCCAGCACGTGTCAGTGGTTTTATTTCCTGCATTTGTCCTCTATTTCATTTCTGCTCTTTTTCTGCTTTTTCTATTTTTGGTTAAGCATTACATATTATTCCATTTTATTGCTTCACTTAGCATTTCTATTCTTTGCAAAATCATTTTACCAGTTGCTGTAAGATTTACTCTATACATTTTAAAGTAAATAAACCCCATCTGCCAATGGGGCTACATATAACACTTCATTTGTGATGCATGGGTTTTATAAAAAAAAGTCTTAATCCCTCCATTCTACCACTGTCACTTTGTCACATTCACTTCACTTACCATAAAGCTATAAATAACTGAGTTAATATTATTGCCTCAAATATCCATCAGATCAGTTACAATTTCAGTCCAATAGGCAGAGCTCTTTATTATTTCTCTCTAAACTCTGTTTCCTTTTCTAAACATTTAGTAAGATGATACTTCTATGTAGTTGCAACAGTGCTTTATCAATGGGCATTCCCAATGAAATCTGTGTATCTGTGAATCAGGGACTTCTGTTATCATCTGAAAAATAATTCTTCATTGGACATTCAACTGCATCTCTTGATATTGTTTGTAGTTGGTTCAGACACTTTAATATTGTTATTTGGTAGTTTGTACACCATTGAAACATAGCTGAAAGAGGATATTTGTCTCTTCTTGCAAATATATTGTACTAAAAACTATAAAGGAGATTCACAGTGTGTTATTTTAGTTTAGGAGTGAGACTTAAATAACATCACTTGTTTTCCCTGCTTAAAATTGGAACCATGTGAAAAATTAGACTTACATGAAAAGATGCTCAGCATCACTAAGCAGTAGGGAAATTCAAATCAAAACCACAAGACACCAACTCACATCTGTCAGAATGACAATCATCAAAAAAGACAAGGAACAAGTGTGATTTCCATTCTTAACCTCCTGTATGTATAAATAATACTGCATTTATAGAAATAAAACTTTGATTCATAACCCAACCTACATGACAAAAACAGTAAGCTTCTCTGGAATCCAATCCCACTATTCCAGGAATTCTCTACTTACTATAAACATAAGTTTACTATGAATTCAAGTTTTTGCTTTGTGACCAGCCATTGCAAGTTGTTGCTGTTGTTGTTTTTTAACCAAGAATCTATTGCTGCTCTGCCTGGCCTCTACTGCTGTCCCATGTAGCATTAGTATCTAGTTGAGGACTAGTTGCTGTTTCATTTCCTTCCAGATACAACAAATTTTGCTAAGGATCATCATATGTTGGGTATCATCATCAGTATGCATCAATGTTTCATAGCAACAGCAACAGTCAGATAAAGTCAGGACAGGCTAGGCTGTGGTGCAACAATAAACATCCTCAAAGTTCCAGTGGCTTAATAATGAAATCTGTTTCTCACTCATGTCATCAGCTGATATAGAACTTGGGACTATACCTCCCTGTCATCTCAAGATGCTGCCTACCTTCAAAATGTAGCCTCTGTGACTGCCACACAGAGGAAGAGAATAAGGGTGGTCCTCCATGGGGTTAAATGACTAATTCTGAACTTATCTTAGTTCAGAAGTATGCTACAGCCAGTTCACCCTGGTTTGAAAGATTAAATTTGTGCATCTTTTCCCAATGGCAAGTTTACTTGGATGCCATGTTGATAGCTCACTATCAGCTATGGTTTATTTATACCAGGAAAATCAGCAAACATTAGGAACAAGGTCTTTTGTTTGGGCAGAGTGTTTTGTTTTGTTTTTAAAGAAGCAGCTCTTTAAAATAGAAACCATGCATATTTTTAATATTAAAAAATGTCTCAAAGATATTTAAAGAATAATCAAGTTCATGGTAGATGACATCTATTAAGTAATGCAGTTTTCTGTTTATTTACTGCTTATAGGAGCCACAGAATCACAATAGTTGTATGCTTTTGCTAAGAATCAAAGTGATAGGGTTTTTGTTGTTGCTGTTGTTGTTTTCCTATTGACATTTTACTGTATAAAATCATCCATGGCTGAAAAGAGTGTACATGAATCAGATACAATTCTTATTGACAGCTTTGAAACCTTATCACAGACTCATTACATGCCTTTAGGCTTAATTTCTGAAATAATAATTCAAGCTATCTGGATGGTATACTGAATGAACTTCATTTGCCAATATTATATTTTGGGAACAAGCAATTAAACTTGGATGCAGAAATATACTCATAGTTTCTAAAAGATACTGAGGGTTTGTTTTTTTTTTTAACTAGTTTCATTTGTGTAAAGGGTGATTTTTTTCTCCTGGATGGGCATCACATGCTTTGGACAATTAACAGAATAAAAATAGGAAAATAAAAACTTTATATTTTCTACAGCTGCTCCTTCCAAATTCAGTGATCAGATATGACTGCTAACATAGTTCATAAGATGTGTTTACTTCAAAATTTTGTGCATTGGTGAAGAATTATATGCATGAGTTATTAATTCTTTTACATTATTCATTTATGAAGTGCTTCTAGCCAAACCTAGAATTCACTTGACAAAAACTATTCCAGGTTTCCCAGGTGGCCCTAGTGGTGAAGAATCCACCTGGCCAAAGCAGGAGACATAAAAGATGTGAGTTTGATCTGTGGGTCGGGAAGATCCCCTGGGGGAGGGCATGGCAACTCACTCCAGTATTCTTGCCTGGAGAATCCCAGGGACAGAGGAGCCTGGCGGGCTGCACTCCGTGTTGTCCCAAAAAGTTGGACATGACTGGAGACTTAGCACGCAGCCAAAGGGCACAGTCAGAGTAGAAGCACTTTTTAGGTGGTGAACAATGGGTTCTGTCTGGGAAGGACAGCAAAGAACACAACAGACTCATCACCTCATGGAGCGTACATTCTATAAGTGTGGTATGAAAGAGAAACTCCTGGGAGGCAACTTGGCCCTGTAGGTTTGTGTTGAACTTGACAGGCCTACATTCTAGAAAAATGAAAAGAATAGATCAGTTCAAGAGCCACTTAGGAGCCATGTCAGGACTAGAACCCAGGTTTACCTGATCCCTGGTGTGTGCTGATCTAATAAGACAAGCACAGATTAACTGGAGCATGTCATTATATCTGCTTTAACTAGATTTTGCATTTTCAGGTAGTTGTTTTATGGTTTAGCAAAATGGTTTTGGATGTATAAAGTGAAAGTGTAAATTGTTCAATCACGACCAACTTTATTTTGCGATGCCATGGACTATAGCCCGCACCAGTCTCCTCTGTCCACGGAATTCTCTGGACATGAATACTGAAATGGGTTGCCATTCCCTTCTCAAGGGATCTTTCCAATCCAGAGATCAAACCCATGTTTCCTGCATTGCAGGCAAATTCTTTACCCTCTGAGCCACCAGGGAAGCCCATATGGGTCAGTGTAATACCTTGCAGTGCTTAAGTTAATGGAGATACTCTAAAAGCAAAAGCCAGGTCATATCACTCTGCTGCTACTGCTAAGTCGCTTCAGCCGTGTCTGACTCTGTGCAACCCCAGAGACGGCAGCCCACCAGGCTCCACCATCCCTGGGATTCTCCAGGCAAGAACATTGGAGTGGGTTGCCATTTCCTTTTCCAATGCATGAAAAATGAAAAGTGAAAGTGAAGTCGCTCAGTTGTGTCCAACTCTTAGCGACCCCATGGACTGCAGCCCACCAGGCTCCTCCATCCATGAGATTTTCCAGGCAAGAGTACTGGAGTGGGGGGGCATCGCCTTCTCCGATATCACTCTAGTGAAAGCCTTCAATAACTCTGTTTCTCTCAAGGCAAAAGCCAAAATCCTTAAAATGTCCTCTAGAGTCCTGTGCCCACTGCAGCATTCTTGCCTGGAGAATCTCATGGACAGAGTGCCTAGAGGGCTACCGTTCATAGGGTCACAAAGAGTTGGACATGACTGAAGCGACTTAGCACACACAGAGCCACCTAAGCTATTATGTAATTTAGTTTTTATGCTTTCTATTTTCTGTTGTCTTTCTCCCCAGTTGCAATGTAAGTTCCTCAAGGATAATGTTTTTTTCTGTTCTGCTCAGGTAATGTATCCATCCCAGGCACCTAGAAAACTATTTTGGAGTGTAGTAGACACTTAGTTAATATGTGTAGAAGAAATGGGTGTTGACATTATGTTTATTACATACTGACCATGTGCTATTAACAGAACAGTGTTCCTTAACCTTTTGGCACCAAGGATAAGTTTCATGGAAGACAGTTTTGTCAGGGTGGGGGAAAGGGATGTAGTTTCAGGGTGATTCAATGCCTTCCATTTATTGTGCACTTTATTTCTAGTGTAATGAATCCACTGATTTGACAGGAGTACTGGTCCAGGGACTCCTGTTATAGAATAACGGGGTCTAACATGTGTGGAACATGGCTCTGTTCTCACCCAGTCTCATCTATGAGACTGTCTTTTCACATAAGACTGAAACTTTTCATATAATACGTTCACACACATTTGTGCATACATATATCTAACTTTGAAGACATTAATGAATATATTAAAGTTCTAAAGGCTTTATGAAACGATGGAAGAGGAAATTACTTTACACTAAAGCACTTTCTATCAGTTCAGTTTACTTGCTCAGTCATGTCTGACTCTTTGCGACCTCATGGACTGTGCAGCATGCTAGGTCTTCCTGATCAATTCCTAGAGTCCACCCAAACTCGCAATTACGAGTCTGTGATGCCATCCAACCATCTCATCCTCTGTCATCCTCTTCGCCTCCTGCCTTTAATCTTTCCCAGCATCAGGGACTTTTCACATGAGTCAGCTCTTCCCATCAGGTAGCCAAAGTATTGGAGTTTCAGCTTCAACATCAGTCCTTCCAATGAACACCCAGGACTGATCTCCTTTAGGATGGACTGGTTGGATCTCCTTACAGACCAAGGGACTCTCAAGAATCTTCTCCAACACCACAGTTCAAAAGTATCAATTCTTCAGCACACTCAGCTTTCTTTATAGTCCAACTCTTACATCCATACAGTACTACTGGAAAAACCATAGCTTTGACTAGACGGACCTTTGTCAGCAAAGCAAGGTGTCTGCTTTTTAATATGCTGTCTATGTTGGTCATAACTTTTCTTCCAAGGAGCAAGTGTCTTTTAAATTTCATGGCTGCAATCACCATCTGCAGTGATTTTGGAGCCCAAGAAAATAAAGTCTGTCAAGTAGGCCTTAAGAAGCAACTCTAGGAACAGAGCTAATGTAAGTGATAGAATTACAGTTGAGCTATTTCAAATCTTAGAAGACGTGCTGTGAAAGTGCTGCACTCAATATGCCAACAAATTTGGAAAATTCATCAATGGTCACAGGACTGGAAAAGGTCAGTTTTCACTCCAATCCTAAAGAAAGGCAATGCCAAAGAATGTTCAAACTATCTCACAATTGCACTCATCTCACACATTAGTAAAGTAATGCTCAAAATTCTCCAAGTCAGGCTTCAGCAGTACATGAACTGTGAACTTTCAGATGTTCATGCTGGATTTAGAAAAGGCAGAGGTACCAGAGATCAATTTGTCAACATCCATTGGATTACTGGAAAAAAAAAAAAAAGAAAGAAAGAAAAGCACTTCCTATAAACGCCCTTAAATATATATATATATATATATTTTTTTTTTGCTTTCTCAAGTGCTCATTTCTTATGACAGCTGCCACATTTATACTTTCTCCCACGTTCTTTCAACCATCTTCTCAAGTGTCCTCTTTTCAGTATTCTCTGATTAAGTCCCATCAAACATTTTTCCAACTACTTATCTACCTTTCGTTGAATTCAATAAAGCAAAAAGTCCTTACTAGGAATCCTCCCATTGTATATATCTACCTTTCATCAAATTTGGCAAACCAAAAAGCATTGCTAAAAGTCCTCCCTCCTTGGCAGTGATTATTGGAGTTTGCAGTGGAGAAAGGGTATTAACTTATTGTTTTATATGAATACATCTTCTCCAAAGTCTTCAATAATTAAAGGATATTGCTTATGATTCCTGAAAGCAAAGATAGAACAAATTTATTCTATGAGATAAGTGGTTTCCAATCCATAAAAATGAACCTGACCAATATTTTTGTTTTTCCTTCAAAAGATAAGAGAGTAATACTCAGACAATACACGGAAAGCAAGCCAAATTGAGTCTATGAGATCATACTATAGTCTGATAGTCTATGATACAGTCCTAGACTGTATTCAGGACCCTAAGAAAAAAGTAGTAAACGGAGATTTAATCCAAAATCAAAATGAGACCAAGAAATAAAAATTTAGAAACTTTCAGATGAAACAAATTATAAAGAAAACTCATAGAGACAGTATTAGCCAACAGGAAATAGATAGTTAAATTGAGTGCAAAAATAATAATTCATTAGGCAGTAGTACATAGAAATAAAGTTGATAAGGCAAATTTAACTGTCTCAGTTCCTTGTGGGAAAAAATTCAAAATATAACATTTTGACCTCACAGTGTTTTGTTGCTACATGTGGCAGTCATTCAAACCTTCATACTCCCTATGCTTTCTTTCAGTGCAAATTCAGATATGGGGTCATCAGAAGGGTATCTCATGCACACAGCTGGCTTTATTGTCTTCCTGCATTCCTAGACACTTAACTATAGAACCACATGGAATCAAGAAACAATAACTCTGAGGTTACTTTTAAAAAGTTATCAACCTGCAAGAAGGCCATCAATCATACATTTCAAAATTCAGTGCATCAAAATTTGACTGTTGAAAGGATTTGCACTATACACACATGCATAAATGCAGTGTTCACTGGTTAATAGCAAGTATCTATTGTATTATTCTTTATGTATGTGCATATATAGATAAAGTAAATTCTTTATATAATATTACTCAGAGTAATGGGATTAAAACTATCGATGATGGAGAAATTAACATGTATGCTATGTAGTTTCCAACTCTGTGACTCTTTGGACTGTAAGCCTCCAGACCCTTCTGCCCATGGCATTTTTTAGGCAATAATACTAGAGTGGGATGCCATTTCCTCTTCCAGGGGATCTTTCTGACCCAGGGGCTGAACCCACATCTCCCGTGACTCCTATGCTGCAGGTGGATTCCTTACCCCCTGAGCCATCAGGGAAACCTGAAGAAACTAAATGAAGTCTCCAAGCTGTCATTCCTCTCTCATCTTCTTTTATCTTTCTCATACATGATATTTGTAATGAGATTTCACTGAAAATCTGTTTCATTATTTTCACATTTCTATTATATTGTGTTAGCATTTCCAAAGAAATATTTAAAATGAATAGGAAACACATGAATATTCATGATAATTTCTCTACAATTATTTCTTTGCTTTCAGCTAAGAGAAAGCATTTTTTATTTTCTTTGGGAATTATGACTATTGATTGATATGC
>SJYC01137937.1:0-15827 GCA_006408675.1 Madoqua kirkii | reverse complement strand
TTTATATTATGCAAATTTAATAAATTTATATTATGCAAAATCAACTGTATATCAATTAAAAATTAAACTACATTAAATTTAATAAGTTAAAGAGCCATAAAACCAGTCCATTCTGAAGGAGATCAAGCCTGGGATTTCTTTGGAAGGAATGATGCTAAAGCTGAAACGGAGCTAAAGCTCCGGTACTTTGGTTACCTCATGTGAAGAGGTGACTCATTGAAAAAGACTCTGATGCTGGGAGGGATTGGGGGCAGGAGGAGAAGGAGACGACAGAGGATGAGATGGCTGGATGGCATCACAGACTCGATGGATGTGAATCTGAGTGAACTCCGGGAGTTGGTGATGGACAGGGAGGCCTGGCATGCTGCGATTCATGGGGTCACAAAGAGTCAGACAAGACTGAGCAACTGAACTGAACTGAACTGAACTGAAAACATTGTAAGATTTTCAAACATAAGTGATAGTGGGATCTACTGCTAACAGAGATCATGTTGACTCTTCAGAGGTCTTTCAACTGTACTTTTGATCATAATACCACATCCTGTCATATATGAAAGGGGGCACTTCGTTAACTATTTTATCACGTAATGCATGATACTAGGAATAACACCAATTAAATTTTGCATGTTTATTCATTTGAATTTTAATACTATCTCTTATTTAGGTGAACCTGCTTTTAATAAATGATATTTAGCATCTGGGTGTTTTATTAGCAATGAAAATGTGAGTTGGTGAGTAGGCCCATTTTCTGTAATTAGAAATGTATCCTTTTATTAACTGTTTAAACTGAGCATACTTATATATAAACAAACTTCTCTAGTGTGTTTCTGCTATTAAATTCTGTACCTTTCTCATATATAACATCATTTGTTGCTGGGGGAAAAAAGTCTTATTCTGGTTTTGCTGGATAAAAATAATTAAATGTGTATTGTTTAGAAGAATAAACTACTCAGTTTAGTTTTCTTATCCCTATGACTTAAATATGCATTTGATGTTTTTCCATGTGCTCTTACAATAAAGTCTTTAAATGATGTCATCTACTTATAAATCCAATATGAGAAACCTAAAAGTTGACTCTCAGCATTTTCTTCACTTTCTTCATTTTGTGGTTGATTTTGACCTACATAAATTCTCTGAAATGAGTCAGGTTCCTTCCAAATAGTTTAGTATTCCAAGCACTTCATATAGGCTGCACAATACTTGTTCTTTTCCATGTGCTCTTACAATAAAGTCTTTAAATGATGTCATCTACTTATAAATCCAATATGAGAAACCTAAAAGTTGACTCTCAGCATTTTCTTCACTTTCTTCATTTTGTGGTTGATTTTGACCTACATAAATTCTCTGAAATGAGTCAGGTTCCTTCCAAATAGTTTAGTATTCCAAGCACTTCATATAGGCTGCACAATACTTGTTCTTTTCTCATTTCCACTGCCAATGTGCATTGTTATAAAAATGAGCCACTTTTTTTTTGCCAGTAATAATGTATTTGCTATAAACGTTATATTGCAAATTTCATCAGGTCCCACAAAGAACGTGATATATTTTTATCATCACTATTGCTATTTCTCCAAAGAGATACCTGTAAAAGATTGTGTACAGGGGAAAATTTTTAGATATCAATTGTTTACACAGATAGTTATGAAAGATAGCCGGCAAAGCTTGAAACAGTGTTTCAGCTGTCTCTTATACACATTATAAAAACCTACAGCCTGTCACAATAAATGTGTATAAGCAATTAAAATATCAGAAAAATACAGAACAAAATATCATGTTAGTTATTCTATTAGTCCTTTAGTAAACAAGATGCAGCTCAGATAGTAAAATAACTTCACCAAGATAATTTCTAAGTATTGAGGCACTCCGAGATTAGCATGAGCGGGAAGCCATTATCACCTGTCTGAAGAGCAAAGGAAGGTCAAATTCAAACCCAAAAGAATGGGAAGCTTAATGTAGGGATGGTCTGATGGGAGCTGCAGTTGTGGATGGTACCAAACACAAATAGAAAATTCTGCTAAACATGGTAGGAAGTGGAAAACAAATACCCCAGCCTGCCCTCTTGTCCTGTGATACTCCTGCCAGTGTATCCCATTGACCAAACTCGGCAATCTGATACCAGACAGTAAGAAAGCCAGGTGATAGAGTCCACGGAGTTAGCTTCCAGTGCAGAAAAGAGCAAAAAGACAGAGGGCAGATTGTGCTATGCAATAGTCTTTGTTATCTGTTTTAGTCTTTGCTGTAATATGTATAGGTTAATTCTATGTCAGTCATATGATACAATAAATCTTTGGGCTTTTCATGTTTTCAAATATCCCCACAGTATATTTATACTTGAAAAACATTTTAGCTGGCTATAAAATTATTGGGCTATAATTTTTTCTCTTTTATATTTATAAGCATTAGTATTGTCGTCAGTTACAATATATTGCTGTATCTACTACTGGGCTTATCTGATTTTTCTTTCTTATTTGTGTTCTCTTTTTCTGCTCTAGATGCCTGATGAATCATTTCACTACCTTGAAGATGAATAGCCTGGAATGGTATAATTTTTTCTCTTTTATATTTATAAGCATTAGTATTGTCGTCAGTTACAATATATTGCTGTATCTACTACTGGGCTTATCTGATTTTTCTTTCTTATTTGTGTTCTCTTTTTCTGCTCTAGATGCCTGATGAATCATTTCACTACCTTGAAGATGAATAGCCTGGAATGGTTATATCTCAATGTTGAGTAAGCTGAATTAAAATTTCCTGGTATACTATATGCAGATTAATTTTTCTGTCTCTTTCTTTTTTCTTATAAAATTAAGAGATGTCTTAAAAAAATAACACTGCAGAGATTAATTGAATGTTTCAAGGAAGTACATGTACTTGTAAGTAAAACAAAGTTGAACATTTGATATCATACAAAAGGTTTACAAAAAACAGACAAAAACAATGCTATAACCGAATAAAAATGCTTTTGAGTTGTATTCCATGTCCAAAGATGATGAGTTACTATATTTCCTTGAGTTGGGTAATGAAATATTACCTAAAAGTAGAAGAAAGCCAGTGTGGCTTCAAAAGCAGCAGTGTTTCAGCAAAGGCAGGTTCAAAATGAATATAAGCCATATGTGATTAAACTTGTTTTTCTTTGGAGGGTCTTTAGCTCAGGAAAAATGTGAAATATAACTTGTTCAGTAACTGGTAAATCACAATGTCTTATATTTTAAGCTTCAGGGTACAGAGTTCAGACTGAATTATAGTGCAGTTGGATAGATTGTGTGTTAGTTGCTCAGTCGTCTCCGACTTTTTGCAATCCCATGGACTGTAACCCGCCAGGCTCCTCTGTCCATGGGATTCTCCAGGCAAGAATACTAGAGTGGGTTGCCGTTCCCTTCTCCAGAGGATCTTCCCAACCCAGGGATCGAACCCTGGTCTCCTGTATTGCGGGCAGATTCTTTACTATTTGAGCTACAGAAAAGTCTCTAAAACTCGTCTCCTTACTTATGTACCTTTTTCATGTCTAGGAAGGCCCTCAGGGCCCGTGAAACTCATCAGAGCAGTCAGTGTTACTTGGCTGGCTGCAAGTGGGCTAGCTGGGAAACTCAGTGCCCCTTCCTCAGATCACAGCTGCTGTTAGGGCCATGAGACATCCCATGTAGAGACTTGGACATTTGCTTAGTGTTCCCTAGGGTTATTCTAACTACTTGCTACAGATTTGCTGACAAGGGCTTAGTTGTGTCCTACTCTGCCACACTGTGGACTGTAGCCTGCCTGGCTTCTCTGTCCATGAGATTTTTCCAGGCAAGAACATTGGAGTGGGTTGCCATTTCCTTCTCTAGGGAATCCTCACAGCCCAGGTATCAAACCCTGGTCTCTTGTGTTGAGTAGATTATTACCAGTTTAATGATTGTATCTAAACATTAATTAGTAGTAAGTCTATTTGAATCTGGAAGGGGATTCTTTGTTTTTAGGAAATGGAAGCTATCCTGTAATTTCCTGTTGAAAGAGACCATGTCTATGGTCTTGCTTAGGCAAATCTCATGTGACTGGTTCTATGTTCAGCTCATAATCATTGTATGAATAATATTTGTCTGATATATAACAGTACTCAAAGTGTATAACGGGATACTCCAAAGGATTCGACCCTATACTGTTCAGGATTTCATTTCACTGAGTTGGCTGAAGACCTCATGTACATGTATGTCAAGTGTATGGAGGACTCCAAATCATAATGGAATGCATATCAATTGGGTAATCAACTTGGGATGCAGCAATGTCTTTCTAGATATATAGCAATGCATTGCTTTGTAGACTAATGCAATACAATTACTCTGACAAGAGGAAATTATACAAAGCCTCTGGATCTCAAAATCAATTTCAAAGGTATTGGAGAGGAATAATATAAAAGAGTAGGGGGTAGAGGAAAAAAGACTCAGAAGTTACTCTTGACGGCAACTTAAATATAATATGAACAATGTGGTCTGACTCCAGGGAAAAAATGAATAGAATCTAATGGAAATTGCTGGTTCAGTCATCTCTCTTCCTATGATGTTAGTAATATTAATTTTACAGTCAGTACCTCAAAGGAGGTACAGGTCTCTTGAGTCATGTTCAAAGAAATAGATCACAGTATCGAGTGAGGTAAATATCTCCAAACGTATGAAAAGATGTCATGTAAAAAGACATTGTATGTGCTGTCTATAGTCTCTCGGGATGCTGTTGAGCTAAGATAAATGGAGTGAAATTGTTAATAGACATGTAAAAATTGAATGGACTTGGACATAAGAAACATGATATGAACTTCCTTGGCTGGTAGTAAATTTCTCATCACTAGAGGTGTTCAAAAAAAGCAGAATAACTTTTCAAAAAAATTTTAATGAAGTTACACCCAAATTAAATAAATAATACATTATTTTAGTCTTTTCTAACACTAAAGTTATATGGCTCTACTAATATTTCTTTTTATTTCTATTTTCTCATTTATAAAAGTAATTTGGAATCTTATTTCCAGCACTTACTAGCTATGTGACATTGATTTAGCAAATTATTTAAGTTGTTGGTATTATAGTTTCTTCATGTCTAAAATGAGAATGAATAGGTTATTGAATTATATGAGTTAAGATATGGAAGGAACAGTAAATGGCACAGAATAAAGATGCCCAAATAAGTAGCTAAACTTTGAGAGAAAAATTGAAAAATTCATCTCTGACACTACTGTTCAAACCATGTCCCCACAATAGGGAGGAAAATTTAGTCTTTATTTACTTGAAGTATGGTAGATTTACAATGTTGTGTTAGTTTCTAGTGTACAGAAATATGACTCAATTTTACATATATATATATATACATATATATGTTAGATTCTTTTGCATTACAAGATATTGAATAGGTTCCCCATGCTACACACTAGGTCCTTATTGTTTTTTTCATATTTAATAATCTGTATCTGTTAATGGGCTTCATAGGCAGCTCAGTGGTAAAGACCATCTGCCAATACAGGAGATACAGGTTTGATCCCTGGGTCTGAAAGATTCCCTGGAGAAGGATATGGCAAACCAGTTCAATATTCTTGTCTAGGAAATTCCATGGACAGAAGAGCATGGCAGGGCTATAGTCCATGGAGTTGCAAAATAGTTGGTCATGACTTAACAACTAAGCACTCATATATGTATACCACATCTTCTTTATCCACCCAACTATCTGTGGACACTTATGTTGCTTCCATATCTTGACTATTGTAAACAGTGCTGCTATGGACATGGGGTGCATGCATGTTTTTGAATTAGTTTTCTCTGGTTTTATGCCTAGGAGTAGGACTTTGAATCATATGGTAACTTTATTTTTAGTTTTTTAAGGAAACCTCATACTGTTCTCCATGGTGGATGCACCAATTTACGTTTGCACCAATAGGGTATGAGGGTTCCCTTTTGATATATGATGAGGACTATAAAACTCTGATTCAAAGAAATGGAAATATATCCCAAGCTCTTGAATTGGAAGAATTAATTTTATTAAAATGGCCATACAACCCAAAGCATTCTACAGATTTAATATGATCTCTATCATATTACCCATGACATTTTGCACAGAACTAGAACAAATAATTCTAAAATGTATGTGGAACCATAAAAGACTCAGAATTGGCAAAGAAACCCTGAGGAACAAGAATGAAACTGTAGTTATATTCCTCTCAGACTTAAGTTTACACTATATTTACATTAGTGTCCTTCACTGAACTCTACTTCAAAGACATGCATTTCCTTAACTTTTCTTGAGTAGGCGTAAAAAAAGTTAATACATAACAAACATTGTTGCTTTTTATAATATCATCCCTAGAATTGAGTAAAATGCATATCATACTGAATATACTCAGAATTTTTCTCACAAATAATTTGATTTTTTTTTTTTTTTGGCGTAAAACATTTCAATGGCCCTAAATTTTCAAGTGGCTTCCTCAGTGGCCCATTGGTAAAGAATCTGCTTAATGATGCAAGAGATTCAGGTTTGATCTCTAAGTCAAGAAGATCACATAGAAGAGGAAATGGTAACCCATTCTAGTATTGTTGCCTGGACAGTTTCACAGACATAGAGCCTGACCGGCTATAGTCCATGGGGTCTCAAAGAGTTAGACACAACTTAGCACCTAAATAACAACAAAATTTTCAAGTGCATGTTTTTTGCATAGGGATTAATTCATCCACCTATTCAGTAACAGTATTTCTTTCATATTTACCCTGAATCACAGATAAGTTAGGTAAAAAAATAAAAGTTTTTAAAAATGTATTGTGTGTTTAACCATCAAATCACCTAGTTTAAGTCCATGCAAACATGAGTTAAAGAGAGAGTCTGTGTATTCACTTGTAAATACACGTATTATCTCTCATGGCATCTGCTAATTTTTGTACATTGTTATTTTCCGTAGACCCTGAGTCTACGGTAGCTAATTAGTGAATGCAGCCAAAACTAAAAATATAATACAATAAAAGAAATACAATTTTTAAAAGTCCCTCCTGACCTTTTAAACTAGAGATTGTATAAATTCCTTCTTTCCTAAGTACTGTTTGGTACCCATCACTCTGGACAAATAACCTTTATACATTATATAACTCATTGCCTAGGAAAATTAATGCTTACACTTGTGGGAGACTAATACAGCAGTGATATTCTATTATAATAATAGTCTCAAACTATAAGTATTTTCCCTCAGAAATTGTATGTGTTCATCAAATCCATCTACTTCTTTTACAAATTAGCATCATTTACAGACTATATTAGGGAGATTAACAGCTTCTCCAAATATAGCAATGACTTAAACATGAGAATCTGATAATATACCACCTTTCATGAAAGAGTGTTTTGCTGATATAATTCAGTTCTTGAGACAGGGAGGACATTTTGGATTTTTTCAGTGGGCACAATTAGCGACATTAAAGAAGAGGCAAAACATTCTTCTAAATTCTTAGCTGGAAACCCTACAAGCAAAGTACAGACTAAGAAAGAAACAGAAGTTTATTGGCATGTATATGTCCTATATGCGGCTCTCTAGGAGGTAAGGAATCTACCTGCCAATCAGGAGATGAGGATTTGATCCCAGGGTCATCAGAAGATCTCCTGGAAAAGGATCTCAGGGTTCTTGCCTCCTTTTGCTAAGCGATATATTTGGGGATGGCATATTCTGCTACTCTTCAATATGATTCCTAAAAAGCAAAAAACTTTTCCTGGGTTAGAAGACATGAGACAGGAGGAGAAAAGGGAAAGCATTTGAAGAATGAAAAGTGGCGAGAATGGATGTTGTTTGATTTGAAGATGGAGAAAAGGGACCAGAAGCTGAAGAATATGGGTGGTCTTGAGAAGCTGGAAATGGCCCTCACCTGAGAGCTAGTAAGAAAATGGGAAACTCGGTCCTACAGGATTGGTAAGGAATTAAATTCTGCCAATAATCTGAATGAGAAAACAGATGAAGAAAGCAGATCTTCTCTTAGAGCCTTCAGAGAAGAATATGGTAGCCTGGTGAAACCTGTGTTGATCTTCTGATCATTATTTTGCATTATTCCCATCA
This sequence comes from Madoqua kirkii, assembly GCA_006408675.1. Taxonomy (NCBI): domain Eukaryota; kingdom Metazoa; phylum Chordata; class Mammalia; order Artiodactyla; family Bovidae; genus Madoqua; species Madoqua kirkii. Next base: position 7,783 of record SJYC01137937.1, on the reverse strand, counting down.
TTCAGTTCAGTTCAGTTCAATTACTCAGTTATGTCCAACAATTCTTTGCAACCCCATGAATCGCAGCATGCCAGGCTTCCTTGTCCATCACCAGCTCCCAGAGTTCACACAAACTCATGTCCATCGAGTCAGTGATACGTTTTGGTAATTGGTTGTGTAGCAGTGAAAAATGAATATGATGTCATAACAACTTCTGTTTCTCTGAGTTCATTGAAAACTTGCTAAGCTTCCTCATATATATACATATGTGTTTTTTTACTATTGAGACATTTTACACTAAATTATAAGAATATGTGATTAAAAAAATTATCACTAGTCTTTGACATCCTACTGTCAACCAAAAACAAAAGACACAGGGAAGGATGCAAATAAGAAAAGAGTTAGCTGGAGGTCTTAAAACTACAATTTGAGGACATAGATTTGGATGACACCTAAAGAGTATTTCAAAGAAGAGAAATAGTCAGGGACTTATAAATGCAAAATCCAGCAGGCTATACTCTGACATAAGAGAGGAAACATTAAATCTTAAGGCATGTTGTCTCTAGTGGGTTCAGGGTAAGAGTTTGATAAACATCTTGAGTTTCTGGAAGATGTTCTGGATGCCTTTGCTAGAACACTAAGTGGTCCACAAATCAGATTTCTTTCAAGCTAAGGACCAGTAAATACATCACACTTCCTCAATGGCACCCCAGCTTCCATATCACTTTATTTGGGTCTATCAGTCTAAGTATTAAACTGCACAGTGATAAAGGGCCAGGGCAAACAATTACAGGTCCATTATTTAACTCAGAGATTTAGAAAAAAAGAGAGAAAATAAGTTGGAAACGTATATACACTTGAATTGCTTTTTAGGCTTGCCTTTAAAAACAGAAAAAATAAATGAAGCATCAACTTTAAATAAATTAAAAGTGAAATAAATTTAATATTAGGTTGTATTTCTTGAATAATATGTGAAAGATGAAATATAAATCGCACTTAATACAGATTGTCTCAGACTATTGTCTTTAATGTGAGACAGCAAAACAGACACAGAGGTATAGAACGGACTTTTGGCCTCTGAGGCAGAGGGAGAGGGTGGGATGATTTGGGAGAATGACACTGAAACATGTATACTATCATATAAGAAACGAAGTGCCAGTCTATGTTCAATACAGGATACAGGATGCTTGAGGCTGGTGTACAGGATGATCCGGGGAGATGGCGTGGGGTGGGAGGTGGAAGGAGGCTTCAGCATTGGGAGATCGTGTATACCTGTGGCTGATTCATGTCAATGTATGGCAAAACCAATACAGTACTGTAAAGTAGAATAAAGTATTAAAAAAAAAATAAACTGTTCAGAGCCTAAAAAAAAAAAAAGACTCTGCAAAAGGTCTAGTATAAAAGTAACTGGATCTAGATACTAGTTTTATAGAAAAATTAATTACAGGATCTGCCACCACCTAGGACAATGTCAAAAGCCTAATAAGTAAATATAAGGCCAAGGAGATAAATGATTAAGATGGCTACAAAAGAACAAATCACCAACAATAATCCAACAACACTTCACAGTGCTATAGAAGAAGCTTCTTTCCCAGAATTTAGAAAAAGTGTGTTAGGGTTATTGACTGGACATCAAGTTTCCAGACTTTGTGGGCACTGAGATTTTGATGTTTCTTACAATACAAGCTGAATGAATACCTGGAATAACTCTTTCAAGTCATCATTGTTTTCCTTTCTTAATCTCAGATTTTTAAAGTATAAAATTTTAATATGTATACTATATAATATACATTGCCATAAATATTCAAAACAACTTGAAATCTTTTTTTATGTATTAACTGCATGTGTGTTATGTACATTTAACTAATGTATAATGAAGTATTTAAGATAAATATGTTTCTAATAAAAAAAATAAAATCGCTATTTAAAATTTTGGATAAAGTGTCATTCTCAGTTCTTTCTGTTTCATTTTGTGATCTTCATCTGTCAGGAGTTCAGAAGATGCTATGAAATAAATAGCCTGAAACATTTATTGAGGATACATTAATTTCATCTGTTCAACTTAGTTTCAAAAATTCTATGGGAGAGAAACTCTGATCCAAACTCTATCAAAGAAGATTTAAAGGACCACCAAACAATTTAAAATCTTATGAAATACTGAATTCTGAAAACCTCTGTTTATATCTGTCTGGCTGCTTATTTTTAAAAAGTCACATCTGACTCTGTGACCCTATGGAGCATAGCTTGCCAGGGTCCTCTGTTCTTGGGATGCTGATTCTCCAGACAGGAATACTGAAGTAAGTTGCCATGCCTTTCTCCAGAAAATCAAAGTAAGCTTTTGAAAAGAAGCTACCCTTTGGGGCTATCAAAACCTCCAATTCAGTATGTAAATGTAGGCTCCTGTGTCCATGGAATTTCCAGGCAAGAATAAAGGAGTGTGTTGCCATTTCCAGCTCCAGGGGATCTTCTTGATCCAGGGATCAAACCCATGTCTCTTGGGTCTCCTGCATGGCAGACGAATTCCTTACCACCAACCCACTGGGGAAGACCACACTGTGATATATTGGACTTTATTTAGAATAAGGGAGAAAAGTATTTATATTACAGCAGATAAGTCTCCTTTGGGACATGCTTATATTAACATATTATTGGCTGGAAGTTTTTTGAGGAAACTAATTCCTATTCCTGGCAATTTGTTAAGTGAATATTAAAACATTATGGTGAATAACATTCAGGTAACACAAGACATATTAATACATTTCTGATCAATAAACTGTTATTCCAAACTTTAGCAGTATTTCCAAACTCAAGCTGTTTACTCCTATACTCTCTTATCCTCTGTTTTAGTTCTACTATTTTGTAACCAGCACCTGGGATTCAAGGAAAAGCAACTGACAATTTGAAAACAGAATAGAAAGAAAAAAGTGCTTGATGAAAGTAATTGATTCTACCAAAAACAGCCTGATGTTTAAATTACAGTAAGAAAGCAGATATATTGTAAACCTGAAAGGAAGTTGTTTGATTCATGCATCTTACTAAGAGTCTGAGTTGTTAGTTAAGAGATGTCTTGATCAGATCTACATGAACAAAAGCCCCAGACAAGTAGATTGTTGCATGTGGGCAAAGGATGTGTCTGTGTGTGTGTGTGTGTGTGTGTGTGTGTGTGAATGCTTGCGTATAGGTGCACACATTTCAATGTGCATCCACTTGTGCCTGAACCTTTGAGAATATCCTGATTGGACTTTGTGTTATTAAAACCTAATTTTCATAACAAACTTTTGAAGACAGGGAAGCTTCATGGCTGGGAGAACCCTTGCCAGTGTCATGGTTGCTGAGTCAGCCTTTCTGAGGGTCACTGTTATTTTACTTCCAAGAAATGGCATCAGGTCAACAAAGAATTTGTTTTTGGTCTGTTTTCCCAAATCTAGGTTTCGTTTGATCTTGGGTGAGTTCAAACTAATTTGGAATAAAATGAAACACTTTTCTGCGTCTCCATCTCTAATCAGTAATATCCCTGTCTTTCCATTAGAAGAAAGAACAGTTCTATGTCAGCTCCAGGCAGAGGACATACAGTCTTGCCAAGGTGGAGGGTGTTGGAACCCAGTGTGGAAAGCAAGGGAATATGTAAAAATACTGTTTGGCCTTATTTTCTTAGGAAAAAAGAGTAAAGTTTTGCTTCACTTTAAGTCACAGCACACTATTTTTTGTTACTTCTCCTCTATCCTCCAGTAGTTCTTCCAAGTCCACTTCTGTGCCCCAGTGGTACTCTAAGCTCCTGGCATTCTCTGCAAGAGAATCTTGATTATAATCCGTTATTCAACTTTGCTGAGTTAAGCATCTGACTTTATCAAAAGCTGTATAAAAATGTTTCATGGTAAAAAGGTTGCTGCCTTTTATTCCTTAGTTGGAATCAAGAAAATACAACTTGCTAGCCATCTTTTATGAAGCCAGCATGTTTAGCTTCCCTCATCATTCCTATGCCCTAAGACTGCTGTAAGTTGGAAGTAGCAACCGTCATTTTTATTAAACAGGATATACATAAATAGTTTACTCAAAATATAAGATTTCATAAACTAGATCACTGGTTTCAGAAGGCAGATTTCTGAATTTGCTATATTTATCACTAGTGATAGCATTAGCGATAAAGAATCCACCTGCCAATGCAGGAGACACAGGAGGTACAGGTTTGATCCCTGGATCCACAAGATCCCCTGGAGGAGGGCATGCCAACCCACTCCAGTATTCTTACCTGGAGAATCCCCATGGACAGAGGAGCCGCACAGGCTACAGTCCATATGGTCACAAAGAGTTGGACATGACAGAAATGACTTAGTATGCATGCATGCATGCAATAGATATTTTAATCATAAATATATAGAGGTACTTTATTTGTTCATATCATTTCCTAATTTCACTTGGTTTCTTATTAACTTTCTTATGAATTGTATGTAAGGAAGAATCCAAGACTCTTTTTCATGTACAATGGTCCTATTTTCCTGAACAGACACTGGCTGAAAACTATTAAAATTTGGATTCCAAAATTAGATTAGTGAAAGAGGAGAAACAGGATGGAAAGTTAACACATCCATTTATTATGCAATGTGCAAAATGGTGCTTCACAGTGTTTTCACTGAGGTTTGCTCATCCTCTCTAATATGGCTAAAGAATTTGTTCCAACTAGTATCTCTTGTTCTAGAACTCTCTAGACACTTATTATAGCTTAGAGTCAGCATGGCACTGCCGGTCAAGGAATTGGAACACTCTGGGTCTAGTCACTCTTCTACTCCTAACCTCCTGGGTAAACAACTCTGAAGCTTTTTTTTTTTTCTTATCTGTATTATAAAAATGTTGAAATAATTTCTAAAATCTTGAATAGCTTTATAATTCTGATTCCCAATGTAAATAACAAATAGTGAAATTTCTCCTCTTTTTTGCAATACTTTAAAATGTAAAATAAAATTTTTTCATCTTAATCATAACATTTCTTTTCCTGTGATATCAGATGTGCAAGCTATTAATACCGTGTGCATGCATGCATGCTCAGTTGCTTCAGTCATGTCAGACTCTGCGATGCGGTGGATTGTAGCCTGCCAGGCTCCTCTGTCCATGAGATTCTCTAGGCAAGATTACTGGAGTGGGTTGTGTTGGCCCTTCTAGGGGACCTTCCCGCCCCAGGGATTGAACCCAGGTTTCTTATGTCTCCTGAACTTGCTTTGGGTTGGAATGCTTTCTACAATGTTGCTATAACACGGCCACCAGCACCAAATTTAGCCAGCTGGAACCCTGGTGGCTCAGCAGTAAAGAACCTGCCTGCAATGCATCAAACCCAGTAGACCTGGGTTTGATCCCTGGGTCAGGAAGATCCCCTGGAGAAGGAAATGGCAATCTACTCCAGTACTCTTGCCTGAAAAATCACATGAATAGAGGATCCGGGTGGGCTGCAGTACTAAGGGTCGCAAAGAGTTGGACACCCCTGAGGACACACACTACCAAAAGTTGTATAATTAGAACAAAACACCTCCATCTATTTTTGTATGATTTGCATTCACAACAACAATAAACAAGTGAGATACCCTCTTTCTGTCTTCTTACAAGCAAAGGAATTTTAGTGCAGTTAAGTTCAGTTAAAATTTCTGAGAGCAGAAATTCTTTTGAAAAATGAATTTTTAAAACATCAGTGCCACCATAAAGATATCTTTACAGGGGCATCAGTAGATACCCAAGAAAGATAACAGCATGCTTGAACTCTTCTTGTTCACGTTAGGTGAGTGTTGCAATCACACCACTTGGTCGTTTGAAATCACGTGCTAGCGAGTCCCCTGTGTTATCCTTGCAACATTCAATGGGAAAAAAAGATGAAAGCTCTTTTCTGCTACTTAATCTTTCTCCCAGAAGTCCCCTCTGCTGACAGGATGAGTGGGAGAGCAGGGAGGGAGCCTTACAGGCAGTAGCTAGAACACACAAAACAGGGAGTGGTCTCATTTGGCGAAGGGAGTAGCATGTCTTGTGAGCAGAAACCATTGATTTTCACCTGTTATCCTGGGACTCATTTGAGCTTTTAGGAGGTAGAAAAACTATTTACCAGAATTTTTCTCAAGAGAGGTAATTTGGGGGATTGGCAAAACAGGCATGATTAGGCAAGAACAGACCTCAGTAAAGGACCTTAGAAAAATAGGTCTGGAGTTCTTTGTTTTGCTTAGTGAGCCATTCAAGTTTATAGCAGAAACTCAGCAGAGGAGTCTAAGAGTTGCCAACAGGGCACTTCAATTTCATACTTCACCAACACAACACTCAGACTCTCTTCCAAATAAACATGGAGCCAAAATTTTGAGAAGATTGGTTAGACAAGCACCTACACTGGGAGATCATCGATTCTGTCCCTACAAGCTTCAGCTATTACAATTTAAATTTACTGACAACCCCTGGCAAGGGCAGGCAACCAGACTATAGACTTTTCTAAGATCAGCCTTAAAATTTATTAATTTTTTTCATACTGCTCTCTATTTTCAAATGTAAACTGAGGCTTAGAGTGTGAGCATCAAAACCACTGCAGCGAACTGCCTTATTGTTTTATATCTTAGTGTTCTACACACAAAAGCACAAATTACTGTTAGCTTTTAAAACAGTTGTTGGGAGGGTAGAAGTACTGTGAATGTGTGTGAGTGTGTGTGTGTGTGTGTGTGTGTAAAAGTGGGGATGAGGCAGTATGTATATGTGCAGTTCAGTTCAGTTCAGTTCAGTTCAGTTCAGTTCAGTTCAGTCGCTCAGTCATGTCCGACTCTTTGCTACCCCATGAATCGCAGCACGCCAGGCCTCCCTGTCTATCACCATCTCTCGGAGTTCACTCAGACTCACGCCCATTGAGTCCATGATGCCATCCAGCCATCTCATCCTCTGCCGTCCCCTTTTCCTCCTGCCCCCAATCCCTCCCAGTATCAGAGTCTTTTCCAATGAGTCAACTCTTCTCATGAGGTGGCCAAAGTACTGGAGTTTCAGCTTTAGCATCATCCCTTCCAAAGAAATCCCAGGGTTGATCTCCAAGTCATTGATTTTATTGTGTAATTCAGCAACAGCAAAACTACTAGATATTTTAGTAATTTCACACAGAAATAGTGTGGAAATGGAAGATAATCAGTATTTCAGTTTCCAGATTTATCTAGTATATCAATTAGATTTCAGTATTTTCAACTCTTTGTACAGCAAGCCCATATTTTATTGATTTTCTTTCCATGAACTCTATTGATTACTGAAAGAAGAATGTTGAAATCTCCAACTATAATGTTGATCTGTGTATTTGTCCTTTCAGTAGTATCAGTTTAGGCTTTGTGGAATTTGAAGATCTATTGTTGTACACAATTAAGACTTGTCTATCTTCCTAGTGAGATGAATTAACCTTTTTATTGCTGTGCAATATCTCTCTTTGTTCCTGGGAAATTGTTCTGCTCTGAAGTCTACTTTGCCTGATATTCACGTAATCTCTTCATTTTCTATTGTTTCAATGATATACCCTTTTTCATCCATGTACTTTTAATTTATTTATATCATTGTATTAAGGGACTTTTTAAAAAGAAGATATATTTGGATTATTTTTTAGCTATTCTAACAATTTCTGAATTTTAACTGATTTTTAGATAACTTACATTCAACACAATTATTGATATTTGAAATTATGTCTACCAGCTTCTTTTGTTGGCTCTCTCTTGCCTTTGGTTTTCATCATTATCCCTCCCCTTTTTTGATGGCTTTTGTGTTAAACACTTTTCAGTTAAACATAGTTTGGGTTTCCCTGTTGTTTCTTCTACCG
>SJYC01137935.1:0-13924 GCA_006408675.1 Madoqua kirkii | reverse complement strand
AAAATAAAGAAAAAGCTTGTAAGAGGATGCCTGGACCCCAATTCTTCCAGTCTTAGTTCACATTTGACCTTTATTAATTTGTTAAAATTGCAGTTGATTTTGTCTTTTCTCATTTTTTTCTGTGGGGGGGGGAGGGTTTTTGAGGTTAACTTTTTTTTTAATTTACTTTTTTTATTGAAGGATAATTGCTTTACAGAATTTTGTTGTTTTCTGTCATACTTCAATATGAATCGGCTATAGGTAAACATATATCCCCTCTGTTTTGAATCTCCCTCCCCATTTGACTCCTCTAGGTTGATACAGAGCTCCTTTGACTTTCCTGAGCCATATGGCAAATTCCCATTGGCTATCTGTTTTACATATGGTGATGTAAGTTTCCATGTTACTCTTTTGATGCATCTCACCCTCTCCTCCCTTCTCCCCATGTCCATAAGTCTATACTCTATGTCTGTTTCTCCAGTGCTGCCCTGTACATAAATTCTTCAGTACCATTTTTCTAGATTCCATATATATGCATTAGAATACAATATTTATCTTTGTCTTTCTGACTTACTTCACTCTGTATAATAGGTTCTAGGTTCATCCACCTCATCAGAACTGACTCAAATGCAGTCCTTTTTATGGCTGAGTAATATTCCATTGTGTATATGTACTATAACTTCTTTATCCATTTGTCTGTTGATGAACATCTAGGTTGCTTCCATGTTCTAGTTATTGTAAGTAGTGCTGCAATGAACAATGGGATACATGTGTTTTTTTTTTTCGATTTTGATTTCTTCAGGGTATATGCCTAGGACTGGGATTGCTGGGTCATAGAGATGGTAATGAACAGGGAGACCTAGCATGCTGCAATTCATGGGGTCGCAAAGAGTCGGACACGACTGAGCGACTGAACTGAACTGAACTGTTAGTGGTTTTATTCCTAGTTTTTTAAGGAGTCTCCATACCGTCTTCCATAGTGGCTGTATCAATTTATATTCCCACCAACAGTACAAGAGCATTTCCTTTTCTCCACACCTTTTTCAGCATTTATTATTTGTAGGCTTTTTGATGGTCATTCTGACCAGTGTGAGGTGATATCTCCTTATAGTTATGATTTGCATTTCTCTAATAATGAATGATGTTGAGCATCTTTTCATGTGTTTGTTAGCCATCTGTATGTCTTCTTTGGAGAAATGTCTGTTTAGGTCTTTTCGCCACTTTTTGATTGGGTTGTTTGTTTTTCTCGCTTGAGTTGTATGAGCTGCTTGTATATTTTAGAAATTAATCCTTTCACCAAGTGTTCTGCCTGTTTTCCTCTAAGAGTTTTATAGCTTCTGGTCTTACATTTAGATCTTTAATCCATTTTGAGCTTGTCTGTGTATGGTGTTAGGAAGTGTTTTAATTTCATTTTTTTACAATTAGCTGTTCAGTTTTCCCAGCATCATTTATTGAAGAGGGTGTCTTTGCCCTATTGTATATTCTTGCCTCTTTTGTCAAAAATAAGGTCCCCATTGGTGCATGAGTTTATTTCTGGGCTTTCTATCTTGATCCATTGGTCTCTATTTCTGTTTTTGTTCCAATACCATACTGTCTTGATGACTGTAGCTTTGTAGTATAATCTGAAGTCAGGAAGATTGATTCCTCCATCTCCATTCTTCTTTCTCAAGACTGCTTTGGCCATTAGGGGTCTTTTGTGTTTCTATATGAATTGTGAAAATTTTTGTTCTAGTTCTGTGAAAAATGCCATTGGTAATTTGATAAGTATCACATTGAATCTGTAGATTGTGTTTGGTAGTATATTCATTTTCACAATATTGATTCTTCTTACCCAGGAACATGAAATATCTCTCCTTCTTTTTATGTCATCTTTGATTTCTTTCATTAGTGTCTTATAATTTTCTGTGCACAATTCCTTTGTCTCCTTAGGTAAGTTTATTCCAAGATATTTAATTCTTTTTGTTGCAATAGTGAATAGGATTGACTCCTTAATTTCTCTTTCTGATTTTTTATTGTTAGTATATACAAATGCAAGTGATTTCTGTGTATTGATTTTGTATCCTACAACTTTGCTAAATTCACTCATTAGCTCTAGTAAATTTCTGATAATATCTTTAGAGTTTTCTATGTACAATATCATGTCATCTGCAAACAGTGAGAGCTTTACTTCTTTTTTGCTGATCTGGATTCCTTTTATTTCTTTTCCTTTGATTTCTATAGCTAGGACTTCCAGAACTATGTTGAATAATAGTGGTGAAAGTGGACATTCTTGTCTTATTTCTGAGCTTAGGGGGCATGCTTTCAGTTTTTCACCACTGAGAATAATGTTTGCTGTAAGCTTATAATATATGGCTTTTACTAAGCTAAGGTAGGTTCCTTCTATGCCCATTTTTTGAAGAGTTTTAATCATAAATATGTGCTGAATTTTGTCAGAGGGTTTTTCTGCATCTATTGAGTTGATCATATGGTTTTTATCATTCAATTTGTTAATATGGTGTATCACATCATTTGATTTGTGTATACTGAAGAATCCTTGCATTCCTGGAATAAACTCAACTTGATCATTGTGTATGAGCTTTTTGATGTGTGGCTGAATTCTGTTTGCTAAAATTTTGTTGAGCATTTTTGCATCTATGTTCACCAGTGAAATTTGCCTGTAGTTTTCTTTTTTTGTGTGTTGTCTTTGTCTGGTTTTGGTATCAGGGTGATGGTGGCCTCGTAGAATGAATTTGGAAGTGTTCCTTCTGTAATTTTTTGAAAGAGTTTTAGAAGGATAAGCATTATCATGACAGAATTCTCCTGTGAAGACATCTAGTCCTAGGCTTTTGTTTTCTGGGAGACTTTTTTTTTTATCACAACTTCAATTTCAGTGTTTGTAATTGGTTTGTTCAAAACTTCTATTTCATCCTGGTTCAGACTTGGAAGAGTGAACTTATTTAAGAATCTGTCCATTTCTTCCAGGTTATCCATTTTATTGCCATGTAGTTGTTCATAATAGTCTCTTATAATTTTTTGTATTTCTCCCTTGTCTGTTGTAACTTCTCCTTTTTCATTTCTACTTTTGTTGATTTGATTCTTTTCTCTTTTGTCCTTGATGAATCTGGCTAAAGGTTTGTCAATTTTATTTATCTTCTCAAAGAACCAGTTTTTGGTTTTATTAATCTTTGCTATTGTTTCTTTCATTTCTTTTTCACTTATTTTTTTGGTTGGATCTTTATGATTTGTTTCCTTCTACTAACTTTGGGGGTTTTGTGTTCTTCTTTTTCCAGTTGTTTTAGATGTAAAGTTAGGTTTTTTTTCTTGTTTCTTGAGGTAGGATTGCATTGCTATAAACTTCCCTCTTAGAACTGCTTTGGCTGTATCCCATGGGTTTTAAGTTGCTGTGGTTTCATTGTCATTTGTTTCTAGAGTTTTTTTTTTTTTAATTTCCTTTTTTATTTCTTCAGTAATGTATTGGTTATTTAGAAACGTGTTGTTTAATCTCAATGTATTTGTTTTTCTCACAGTATTTTTCTTGTAATTGATATCTAGTCTAGTAGTATTGTGTTCAGAGAAGATGCTTGATATAATTTCAATTTTCTTAAATTTACTGAGATTTGATTTGTGACCCAAGATGTAGTCTATCCTAGAGAATGTTCCATGTACACTTGAGAAGATGGTGTATTTTTCTGCATTTGGATGGACTGTCCTGAAAATATCATTGAGAAATCCATTTCATCCAATATATCGTTTAAGGTTTGTGTTTCTTTATTAATTTTCTGTTTTGATGATCTGTCCATTGGTGTAAGTGGGGTGCTAAAGTCTCCTACTATTGTTTTGTTACTGTCAATTTCTCCTTTTATGTCTGTTACTGTTTGTCTTATATATTGAGGCACTCCTTTGTTGGGTGCATAGATATTCACAATAGTTATGTCTTCCTCTTTGATTGATCCCTTGATCATTATGTAGTATCCTTCCTTATCTCTTGTAATTTTCTTTATTTTAATGTCTATTTTGCTGATATGAGGATTGCTACTCCAGCTTTCTTTTGCTTCCCATTTGCATGGAATATATTTTTCCGTTCTCTCACTTTCAGTCTATAAGTGTCTTTAGGTCTGAAATGGGTTTCTTGTAGACAGCATATATATGGATCTTGTTTTATATCCTTTCAGCCAGTCTGTGTTTTTGTTGGAGCATTTAATCCATTTACATTTATAGTAATTATTGATATATATGTTCCTATTGCTATTTTCTTAATTGTTTGGGGTCAATTTTGCAGGTCTTTTTTTGTTCTCTTGTGTTTCTTGACTATATAAATCCCTTTAACATTTGTTGTAAAGATGGTGTGGTGGTACTGAATTCTCTTAGCTTTTGCTTGTCTGAAAAACTTTTCATTTCTCCATCAATTTTGAATGAGATCCTTGCCATATACAGTAATGTTGGTTGTAGATATTTCCCTTTCAATACTTTAAATATATCCTGCCATTCCTTTCTGGCCTACAGAGTTTCTGCTGAAAGATCAGCTGTTAAGCATATGGGGTTTCCCTTGTATGTTACTTGTTGCTTCTTCTTTGCTGCTTAATAATGTTCTGTCTTTGTGTTTCGTCTTTGTTAGTTTGATTAGTATGTATCTTGACATGTTTCTCCTTGGGTTTATCCTGTATGGGATTCTTTGTCCTTCTTGGACTTGATTGATTATTTCCTTTTCCATGTTGGGGAAATTTTCAACTCTAATCTCTTCAAAAATGTTTTCATAAACTTTCTTTTTCTCTTCTTCTTCTGGGGCCCCTATAATTTGATTGTTGGAGTGTATGATATTGTCCCAGAGATCTCTGAGACTATTTTCAGTTCTTTTCATTCTTTTAACTTTGTTCTGCCCTTCAGAAGTTATTCCCGTTATTTTATCTTCCATCTCACTGATTTGTTCTTCTGCAGGTGTTCTGGCAGCACCAGGTATTCAGGGGTTTTGGTGGCTAGGGCAGCAAGATATATAGTGCTCTAGAAGGCCACGGAAACCCGTATTGGCCAATGTGATCCAGTATTCTTGCCTGGAGAACCCCTCTTGCTGACAGAGAAGCCTGGCAGGCCACAGTCCACAGGGCTGCAAAGAGTTGAACATGGCCAAAGTAACTCTGTGTACATAGATGCAAGATTTTTTTTTCCTGTGGCAGCTCTGCCTTAGTAAGAATTGAGCGTGAACGTGATGCAGCTGCTTGGCTTGTGGGGACCTTGGAGGTGTCATATGTGCAGGGACATGGACTGCCTCCGCTGCAGGAGTTATGCCCTATCAGAGTCATTTAGTGAGCTTCTTGGAGTGGGCTATCAGAAATCCTCTTTGGTTAGTCTTTCTCCATAGCTCTGCCCAATCAGGCACTTAGGGTGCTCCATTGCCTGGGGTCCTTCTCTGTTGTTTGGAGCATCAGTCACTTAAAGGAGCACCCTGAGTGGGGTCCTATTCTGTAGTTCAGTGCAACAGGTGTTTGAGGGGTCAGCCTCTCTCTATTGTTCAGCTGCCAATGCTGGCATTGGGGGCCAGGGGGTGGGGTGGGGAGAGGCTATAGTGATGGCTCCACTCCCTATGCATGACTCACCAGTATCACCTTGCTTCCATGTCTGCCCTCTTTCCCCCTCCACAGGCATTTCCCACCACAATCTCCTTCCTCACATCCCCTCGATCAGTCTCTCCACAGTCAACAGTCGCCCTAGCCCTGGGATTGCTACACAATCCCTAAACTCCAGCTCCCACCTGCTGCGCCTGTTTGGGGTATCTATGGCTGTGCAAGGACTGTAGGATTCTCATTCCATTTAGGCTGCCACAGATCAGGTGTTTCATTCTCAGTCTTAAGTGTTTCTCCTCTGACTCAGATCTCCTATGTGGGGATCAGACTCCTGCTTCAGTTCCCCCACCCACTGAGGGCAGGTCCAGTCCTCCTAACACTACTGTTTTTCCTAATTCCTCCTCCTACAGAGTTTTGCATGAGTCTATATATTCTCTTCTGCTGGTCAGGCACTCCTGCCTGTTCTCAGCTGGTGTTTTGCATGCACTTCTGTGTCTGAAGGTGAATTCCTGATGTATCTGTGAAGAGAGATGTACTTCACATCCACCTACTCCTCTGCCATCTTGTTCCCTCATTTATTTTTATAGTAGCTGCTAATCAATCTCATCTTCTCTCTCAATGCTTTGACCCATATGAGTGAGTGCTATGTCCCATTCCTTCTCATAGTGGCATTTTTCTCCTTGAAATTTAAAAATTTGGTTGGATTACAACCTCATATTTCTAATGGACTTGAAAAAAACTATTATTTTAAAGTTTATTTGAATTTATATTACAGGTAGAATGGAAGCAATATTCCTTCCAGCTTTTTACATCCTAGCCAGAAGCGGAAATCTATTTTTGCTCTGGCTATAGTCGCATAATCTAAAGGTTAATGAAGTAATATGCAGCAAAGGTCTGTATAGTCAAAGCTATGGTTTTTCCAGTAATTATGTATGGATCTGAGAATTGGATCTTAAAGAAGAAGGCTGAGACCTGACGAACTGATGCTTTCAAATTGTGGTGTTGGAGAAGACTCTTGGGACTCCCTTGTACTGCAAGGAGATCAAACCAGTCAATCCTAAAGAAAATCAACATTGAATATTCTTTGAAAGGACTGATGCTGAAGCTGAAGCTCCAATACTTTGGCTACCTGATGTGAAGAGCCAACTAATTGGAAAAGACTCTGATGATGGGAAAGATTGAATGCAAAAGGAGAAGGGGATGGCAGAGGATAAAATAGTTAGATAGCATCATCTACTTAATGGACATGAATCTGAGCAAACTCCAGGAAATGGTGAAGAATGGGGAAGCCTGGCATGCTGCTGTCTATGGAGTTGCAAAGAGCTAGACAGGATTTAGCAACTGAACAATAACAACGCTGAACTAAGAAAGTGAAATAGCACTTACTAGCTTTCTACTGCTAATTCCCTAATTTAATTTTTAAATTAAAATATCAAAATTATTTAAATAAGTTAAGCAATGTTGGAAAGGGCAGACACTGTGGACAATAGGATTTCTAATCTACACTTTCAATAAAATCATATAATCCACTGCCTATTCAAGGTTCAGGAAAATGGTTGTTTAGCATCAGCCACTAAATAGAGAAATGACAAAGAAGTGGTGAGATCTCAAACAAATTTGACTATTAAGTGGAACTATTGGTAGAATAGAGACATTTGATCATAATGAATGTTCCCCTACTGCTGCCCATATTATTTTTTTAATTGTTAGATTGCTCATGTTTACTATTTTTCTCAATATTCTATGGAATTCTTTCAAATTTTAAAGTGTTTTCTCCCTGAAATTTTCAGTGAGCTTGTACTGGTGTTGGCCAAAATGTCTGTTCAGAATTTTCCATTACATTGTGTGGAAGAATCAGAACTAACTTTTTGGCCAGTCCTGTATAACAATTGCTTTTAATTAATAGATGACAATCAAACTAAAGTCCAAATGAATATAATCTTATAATAAAAAAGAGGGCAAATTGACAAAGGCAACTTTATTTCAAGCATAGTCAATCAACAACATATCTCAGTTGCTGTCAATATAAGCTTAATTCAATTTTTAATACATTATAAATGCTGTATAAAGTATCAAATTGTGAATTATAATTTAGATGGCTGTTTATGTTCACTGGACTGAGTTTAGGCAAGAAAAATGCCCCAAGAGGTTTTATAAACCATTTTAACAATGTAGACAGAAATAAAACAGTTTTACCCACTAATACTTAGTTCAACCGAATATTAAATTAAATTAACTGGAACATCCTATTCCCAGAGAAATTCAGTCAATAGTGGTTATATAATAACAAGAATGTCTTAGAAATATTTATAAGAATTTTTTCCGAGAAAGTCATTGAATTTTCATCAGTTTAACTGAAGATCTCTGTGAAGTAGAGAAATGTCTTATCACTAAAGTAAAGTGGAAATTGCTCTGTTGTGTCCAACTTTTTGTGACCCTATGAACTGTGGCACACCAATATGCTCTGTCCATGGGATTCTCCAGGCAAAAGTACTAGAGTGGATTGCCCTTCCCTTCTCCAAGGGATCTTCCCAACCCAGGGACTGAGCCCAGGTCTCCTGGATTGCAGGTAGATTCTTTATCATCTGAGTCATCAGGGGTTTTATCATGACTAATTGACAAATGAAAGGTATAAACAGTTAAGTATCATCACAGAGCACTTTGGTAGAAAACTCAACACATTTTCATTTGGGTTAGTTTATAAATGTATAAAGTAAATAATCTAAGTCATTCTTAAAACTTTTTAAAAAGTCCCAAAAATACGCAATGTATTTATACTGCTATTGTTAGAGATTATCTAACATTTAAAGATATGCTGCAATCAATAAAAGAACCAGTGTATAATCATGCATGCTTATCAAAGATTAAGAAACTTTTAATAAACTTCATCTTAGGAAAGTACATCATCATTAATTTTCAAGTGCATCAATAATTTTTGTTTCAAATAAAATATCCCTTTATGAACACTTGATATTTTTGTTCATGATATCTGTTTGCTTTCTTTTCAGTTCAGTTCAGTTCAATTCAGTTGCTCAGTCATGTCCGACTCTTTGCGACCCCATGGACAGCAGCACACCAGGCCTCTCCATCCATCGTCAACTCCTGGAGTTTGCTCAGACTCATGTCCATTGAGTGGATGATGACCTCCAACCATCTTATCCTCTTTCACCCCTTTCTCATGCCCTCAATCTTTCCCAGCATCAGGGTCTTTTCCAATGAGTAGGCTCTTCACCTCAGGTAGCCAAAGTATTGGAGCTTCAGTTTCAGCATCAGTCCTTTCAATAAATATTCAAGGTTGATTTCCTTTAGAAGTAACTGGTTTGATTTCCTTGCACTCCAAGGGACTCTCAAGAGTCTTCTCCAGCACCAGCTTTAAAAGCGTCATTTCTTCAGGTAATTTAGTCAATAATGGACCCTTTGAATCTCCCAATTTAAGTCCTATGAACCTACACAGACCAACTCTAACTCTCTTTTGTCAAAAGTATCTTTCAGGAACACAGTTCATGACCTATAGTAAATATGTTGGTTTTCTCTACACACATCCCTTCTTCAAGCTTTCTTTGCTTCTTTTACTCCTTTTTAGCCTTTGGTAGACTATATCTCAGTGGCATGCAGCTGGAGTGATCAGAGTATATCCTGTGTTTCTAGTAGAGATTATTGTCTAGTAGAAACACTAGTGTTTTTCATACAATGGTTCTTTTATTAATTGCTTCATATATTAAATGTTGGATAACCTCTAGCAATAGCGTTATAAAAACCAGGACCCTTCCTGATCTTCCTTAATTAAAATTTCCCTTTTTTTCCTTAAAGTAATTTAAGTGATATTTCTGTGTCTTCATTAGCCATGATGGGCTTTTTATAGTCTTTGTCTCTATCATACTCTTCCTTTACTTTTCCTTCAGTGTCTAGCCTACCCTAGACTATTTACCATAGTGGTGTCTTCCTTTCAAGTATTGCATTTTTTTTTTCAATATTTTCACAAAATGAATTTCCCACAAATAAGCAAAAATGTGCTATATCATCAAGTGGAATAGTGTGTACATTCTCTTTGTTTTGAAAATTGTCTTTCTACTAATCAAACCAAGTGAGTATTACTTTGCTGGCACTCAATCACCTAACATTTTTGCATAGAGTTTATGATCAAGTGAGTACCAGGGGACCATCACAGGGAAGTAAGAGGGTAAGCTTAGGGTATTAGATAAAACTCTTGGATGCCCTCCTGCAGGGTTGCCTCCAGGCACAGGTCACTACGCCTCTCAAAATGGTTTGCTTTTGGCAATCCTTCTTCAGGTTTCTGTAACCTGTCCCTGCTTTTAGTTGAGGCTTGCTAACAACTTCACTACTGTGAGCTTAGCTACCTTTGAAATTCTCCTGTAGTTAGTTCACACCTTTATTTAATGTCATTGCCCATAAACTTTCTTAATAATATCTGATTGTGAGTGTGATATTTATTTCCTAACTCAAGTATTTTAAAAAGTTAAAAACAAATATGAATCCTTTACCTGTTCATGTGTAACCACTCTGTCATGTCTGACTCTGTGACACTCTGGATGATAGCTTGCCAGCTGCCTCTGTCCAAGATCTTTTAGGCAAGAATACTGGACTGAGTTGCCAATTTCTTCCTCCAGGGGATCTTCCTGACCCAGGAATCAACCCTGGATCTCCTGTGTCTCCAGCGTCGCAGTCAGATTATTTATCCAGTAAACCATCAGGGAAGCCTTCTTGAATCTGATTGGAAGACATCTCTCTTACATACTGATATTCATAGATTCAGGTTACAAAGTTAAAACATCAAAATCAGAATTTAACCGCATGGTCTGTTTTATTTTTATTTTATTAACTTTCCTATTCAATAAGATGACATTAATCTCTCTCTCTAAAGAAAAAGAAATAATAACAAGGTATTGAATCTAAAGCTAAATACTTTACTAAAGAGTCATATATAACTTCTGACTCAGTGGGTACAAGATGGATTTTTTAAATCAGACCATTTGGTTAAAATTTAACATTTGCTATTTTAAAGTTGTGACTTGAATCTGTGAATCTCAATATTCTTATTTGTACCACAGGGATTGCAATGTATCATTCTAAAGGTGATTGTGAGAAGTAATTGGGATAAATATTTAAAGTG
This sequence comes from Madoqua kirkii, assembly GCA_006408675.1. Lineage (NCBI taxonomy): Eukaryota > Metazoa > Chordata > Mammalia > Artiodactyla > Bovidae > Madoqua > Madoqua kirkii. The sequence continues at coordinate 3,277 of SJYC01137935.1, read as the reverse complement.
TCATGTAGAGAAAGTGTAGCTTAGTAGATCTTCCATCATTTTATTCCTCTTTGACTTTCATATATTTTACAGCAGATTGTAGCATTAGGTATATTGTGCATGCTGGGCACAAAAAGAGAGGAGAATCTGCATTTGCTTGTTAGTTTTGAGACTGCATAACACTGTCTCTAGTTTAATAACTTTCCAGAGTTTAGAATATTATCCTGCACGTTTTGGAAAATATTCAAATGAGTTGTGGTATCCTAGATTCTACTCTCTTATCTGGGATCAGTTATATGATTATTTATAAAAAGAACTATCTCAAATAGACAATTGTGTTTCTTTAGACACTTTTGATGATATATTTGTTACTGAGTTTAAGTTCATGCTGGTTTCTGCATGACAGGCCAATAATAAAGAGACAAGATGTTGGGGAAAAGAATAGAGACCTTATTCAGAAACATAGCATACCAAGAAGATGGCGGACTAATGTTTAAAAGAACCACCTTAAAATAAATAAATAAATAAAAGAGCCATCTTCCCTGAGTTAGAATCCAAGCTTCTTTAATACTAGAGAGGAGGAAGTGAAGTCCTGATTCTAGTCAGACCCCAGAGGGGATGTGTTTATTTCTTCCTTCCTGCAGTCATTCACAGTCAGAACTGGCAAGGATGTTCCCTCTGACCTAATCAAAGGTACTTTAGCTTAACACTCATTACATGGGAGGCAGGATTCCCAAAGATGGGTGATTATGTATAATTCAACTTATAGGCAGCAACACTTTAGTGATTAACTTGTAACAGAATACAAAGGTTTTTTGTTGTTACATTTTCTAGAACTAACATTTATATATAGAATATGTGATTAATATTAGTATTTCATAAATGTTCAGAGTTCATTACATATATTTTAGTTTATATATTAAGAGTTCAAAAAGTTTTTAAAAATATTTGTACTCTAATAAATGTTAAGTCACTTCAGTCATGTCCAACTCTGAGACCCTAGGACTACAGCTTGCCAAGGTCCTCTAATAAATACCAATGATGAATGGTTACACAAATACTTTCTTCTGAAAGTTTTCTATTTATGTCAATATACATAACCTTTGTTGCTATCATATTGATTTGGGAACCCATTACCAGAGCTCCAGGCAGCATGTTTTTATCCTTTTGCAGAAGCTATGAGTACAAATTAAATATCCTTATTTGATCAAATTGGAAGTGTAAATAAGTGCTACAAACTGATTTTCTGACTTCATTAAAATGCCAGTTTCCCTGATAGCTCAGTTAGTAAAGAATTCACCTCCATTGTAGGAGATCCTGGATTGATTCCTGGGTTGGGAAGATCCACTGGAGAAGGGATAATGTACTCATTCTAGGATTCTTGAGCTTCCTTTGTGGCTTAGCTGATAAAGAATTTGCCTGCAATGTGGGAGACCTAGGTTTGATCCCTGGGTTGGGAAGATCCCTTGGAGAAAGGAAAGGCTCCCACTCCAGTATTCTGACCTGGAAAATTCCACAGACTGTATAGTCATTGGGGTCACAAATCCATGGGGTCACAAAGAGTTGGACACAACTGAGTGACTTTCACTTCACCTAATAATGAAAATAATATTTATTAATATTGATGTAATTAAATGACACTTATATGTGTAATATTATTACATAGTAATGAAAAGTGTTAAATACTATTTAATACAATAATGCTTTATAATTGTAATATCTAATAAGTATTAAATATGGCAATTAGCATACTATTGAGTTAAATTACAATATTGTAAGTAAGAGGTAAATTTTTATATGAATAACATTTTAACATAATTATATTTCACCAACAGGGTACAACTGCATTAATAACTACATATTGTCTTCTTAATATCTAATAATACCAAAGCAAGTATTATTAAAGATTAAAAGTAGGAAATAATTTTGCATGCAAACAAACAACAGTGACTATGAATACACACAATAAGTGTAATCCTATTACTTCATCTTTTCAGTGATTCATACCAAACACTGAATATTTATTTTTTAATAGAAAGGAAAAATGATCTAAGACAAGTAAACAAAGGCTAAGAGTTATGATATGACACAAACACTTTGGTACAACAGCTCTTTTTGCTAAATTTAAAAAATGTATTTGCTATTTTTAATATTTTTGGCCACAGCACATGGAATCTTAGTTCCCAATCAGGAATTAAGCTGCATTCAGTGCAGTGGAAGCATACTGTCTTAACGACTGGACTGCTAAGAAAGTCTTTCTGTTCTTCACTGTTTAAAAATTTATTTATTTATTTAATTGGAGGAGTCTTCTTTCCAGAGCAACATTCAAGTACATTGAAAAGTAGGAAATAATTTTGCATGCAAACAAACAACAGTGACTATGAATACACACAATAAGTGTAATCCTATTACTTCATCTTTTCAGTGATTCATACCAAACACTGAATATTTATTTTTTAATAGAAAGGAAAAATGATCTAAGACAAGTAAACAAAGGCTAAGAGTTATGATATGACACAAACACTTTGGTACAACAGCTCTTTTTGCTAAATTTAAAAAATGTATTTGCTATTTTTAATATTTTTGGCCACAGCACATGGAATCTTAGTTCCCAATCAGGAATTAAGCTGCATTCAGTGCAGTGGAAGCATACTGTCTTAACGACTGGACTGCTAAGAAAGTCTTTCTGTTCTTCACTGTTTAAAAATTTATTTATTTATTTAATTGGAGGAGTCTTCTTTCCAGAGCAACATTCAAGTACATTTGCTTTGCTGCAAGGCAAGTTTTCTTCTTTATAGGAGATTAACCCAAAAGGATTCAAACTCATTGCCTGGGTGTTTTTAAGATCAGGTTTTAATGACACTTTAAAATGCAACTTTTATGCTTTTGACCTTTAACTATGCTTTAAAACATTGTCTATTTTAAAGCTTATAATTCTTCATGACCAGCTTCAAGTCATCAGGTCCGTGATTACCCCAACCCACACAGGGAACTCCTTTCTGGTGTTTATTTTTTCTATTGTCATCTATTGTTTCATATTACTATGTTGTTTCTGTTCCTGTTGTTGCTGTAAGCATGTCTTCAATTTTAATAAGATTATAATTATTTTGTAGTTAGGGCTGGATATTTTATTTCCAACTACTTCTTTTTGTGCTTTGAATACAGTAGTTTCCATCATTATATGTTGAGTGGTTGCTGTCAATTCTCAAAATGTTGACTATACAATTGTTTAGCTTCTTACAACAACTATTTAACATGATTATGTGGAATTTTTATGGTCTGTCCAGGGAGTGATATT
>SJYC01137932.1:0-11316 GCA_006408675.1 Madoqua kirkii | reverse complement strand
CTTATGGCAGAAAGTGAAGAAGAACCAAGAACTAAAGAGGCTCTTGATGAAAGTGAAAGAGGAGAGTGAAAAAGTTGGCTTAAAGCTCAACATTCAGAAAACTAAGATCATGGCATCAGGTCTCATCACTTCATGGGAAATAGATGGGGAAACAGTGGAAACAGTGTCAGACTTTATTTTTACAGGCTCTAAAATCACTGCAGATGGTGATTGCAGCCATGAAATTAAAAGACACTTACTCTTGGAAGGAAAATTATGACCAACTTAGACAACATATTGAAAGGCAGAGACATTACTTTGCCAACAAAAGTCCATCTAGTCAAGGCTATGGTTTTTCCAGTGGTCATGTATGGATGCGAGAGTTGGACTATGAAGAAAGCTGAGCACTGAAGAATTGATGCTTCTGAGCTATGGTGTTGAAGAAGACTCTTGAGAGTCCCTTGGACTGCAAGGAGATCCAACCAGTCCATCCTAAAGGAGATCAGTCTGGAGTGTTCATTGGAAGGACTGATGTTGAAGTTGAATCTCCTATACTTTGGCCACCTGATGTGAAAAGCTGACTCTTTTGAAAAGACCCTGATTCTGGGAAAGATTGAAGGTAGGAGGAGAAGGGGATGACAGAGGATGAGATGGTTGGATGGTATCACTGACTCAATGGACATGAGTTTGCATAAACTCCAGCAGTTGTTGATGGACTGGGAGATCTGAGGTGCTCTGGTCCATGGGGTTGCAAAGAGTCGGACACGACTGAGCAACTCAGAAACTGAGCTGATGAAGGGAAATCCACAGGGTACATAATGGAGTGCTGTGTCACTACAACAACCCAAGAGAGGGACAGTTTCCTTCTGTGAAATAGATGAAGCTTAGGAGTTTTGAATACACAAAGTTTAGTTCAGGAACTATTATATACAGTGTGTTATTAGGTTGGCCAGATACTTTGTTCTGGATTTTCCATACTGCCTTACAAAAAATCTGAATGGGTTATTTGGTCAACTCATATGCATCATTATATAACTATATCTACACATCTCATAAGTAAATAAATCTCATAGATATAGAGGTAGTTGGGTTTTTTTTTAATATATAAGGAATTTCAAACAATATTCAGGAAAAATGTTCTGTCTTTGAAGGGTACTCTAGCATAGGATAGAAGAGAAATACTGGAGCCAAGAATTTTATATAAACTTCTAGGTCTTAAAATTATTGCATTATTATACTAATATATATTGTGTGCTATTTAGCATATTAAAGCTGCATTTAAAACTATTTTTTGTATTCCTGGGTTTGGAAAATATCCTCAGGTCTATCTTGCCTTTGGAATTGATTTGTTATTTTGTATTCCTAGGAATTTCTTTAACTTCTAACTCACCAGCAATTATGCATTTAAAAACCTGTATTTATATTTTAATCTATTCTTTTATAGCAGAAGGGTTTTTCAGAATTATCACTTGTGTTTCTAGACACAGATATTTGTTCTAGTGCCTTCTATGTGTATACACGTGTGTGTGTGTGTGTGTGTGTGTGTGTGTCCCCTTGACTGAGTTTGTGTATGGACCTCCTAGATCTGTGGGTGTCAACTGGCAAAGAAGGCTCCTCACTAGTAAGAATTTGAAACACATAGAGAAGTTCTACGTGTTTACAATGAGTGCCATTCCAAGCATCTGAACACCAGTGATAAATGTCCAGCAATTAACAAAGAATTATTTATCCGAAGAATAAATATTGAAAAACACTCCCCTAGATTGATGATATGTCCCTTACTTAACTTTTCTCTTATTTACTTTCCCTCCCTACCTCTTTTTTCCATAGGAAATTTTCTCTCCTTTTTTTCCTCTTATTCATCTATTGATTCCACTCTTTAACTTTAGCAACTGTATTTTAATTTCCAAGAGTTTTTACTTTAATATACCCTTTGCAACTTTCTGTTCCCATTATACGGCAGATAATTTCTCCCCTGTCTCCATTTTAGTACTTAAATTATTTAAGTTTATTCTGTTTACTGAACTATCTCTGTATAATTTGGGTTAATTGTTCTGTATCTATATCTTAGTATTTCATGTTGATGCTCTTTATGTCCCTGAATATCTTTGTTGAGGTTTTACTTTTTTATCATGTCTGGATAGATATTACTGTATAAGTAAGATTTCTGCCAAGTTCTTCCTTAAATGAGAACTCTGGCTGACTTATTAGACAGCACTTGGCCTGCTAATTAGGGGTTTCTGCTTTTGGAAAACAAATCTAAAGAGAAAATCTAAGTGTGCATCATCCGCAAACTAAAAGAAGTTGTATGTCTTTGGTCCTCCTATCCACTATTACTTTCTTTGGAAGAGATTGCTCTCTTTCCTTTGAATTTCTAACTGCCTTCTTGAGGGTAGGAGATCAAGTCTGATGCGTGTTTTTATTATACAAATTTACTTGTTGGAGTGAATAGCAGGTCATCAAGACGTGAAAAACTGTATTTACTTTTTTCCCAATTCTCAAAAAGATGCCTCTGGGTCATCAGCAACTATGGAAGAAAGTGACTGGGGATGGTGAAATTGCTTCTTACACAGTCCATCAATTAATCTTCATGATTTTACATATATGTAGTACTTCTTAATCTTCTTTAGATTTTGAGACTTTATGTCAAATAAGAATGGCTGCTATCTACATTGAAGTTTTTTCCTCTCTTACATGAAGCCTTAGCCATCTCTGCTTAGCTTCTTATGTGTCCTCGTTATCCACTACTCCCATATTGTTTAAATCTTTTAAGAATGGATAATGCACTCTTTTTTTTTCCCTTGTCTTTTGTATTTGCTTTACTGAACACTGGTTGATGAATGTGCATGAATAGTTAATCATCATGTGCAGTGAGTTTTATGTACACATTTTCTGAATTATAACCATGAGAATATTGGAGCCAGAGTAATGAGATGCAAAATTGGTTAGTCACAATCCACATTGTTCTGAATTATTTATTTAAAATTTATATTAGCTGAGAATTATTCCAGTCAAAAAGAGAAAAGAGAATACAATCTACATATTATTTTTGTTTCTTAGAATATATATTAAAAATAGAAAAATGAATATCTGATGTGAAGAACTGAAAAGACCCTGATGCTGGGAAAGACTGAAGGCAAGAGGAAAAGGGGATGAAAAAGGATGAGATAGTTCGATGGTATCACGGACTCTACAGACATGAGTTTGGGTAAACTCCAGGAGTTGGTGATGGACAGGGAGTCTTGGCATACTGCAGTCCATGGGGTTGCAAAGAGTCTGACACGACTGAGTGACTGAACTGAACTGAAGAAGATAAAATAGTTTCATAGAGTGTTTCCTTGGGATGTTGGGAGCCCTGTAAATTCTCTTGGAATTCAAAACATTCTTATATAAAAACATTTTGATGACCTTAAGAGTAAATGTAAATTATAAAAAGCATAAGGATTAAATTTTTTTTGACATATAAGTGAAAGTTTTGAGAAAAACATGTTTAACACAAAGGCTCTGGACACAACAAAACAGGAATTATGGTAAAAATTTCCCCATGTAGCTCACAAAACTCATAGAATTCATAAGAAAAAAGCTTTCTATAAAAGGCAGATAATTAATATTATTATAGTAATATTAAACTCAGTCATGCAACCCCATAAACTGTAGCCCACCAGGCTCTTCTGTCCATGGAATTTTTAAGGAAAGAATACTGAAGTGGGTTGTCATTTCTTCTCCAGGTGATCTTCCTGACCCAGGGATCAAACCAGTGTATCCTATGTTTCCTTCATTGCAGGTGGATTATTTCCCAGCTGAGCCATCAGGGAAGCCCATTAATATTAAATCTGTATCACCTAGCTGTTTGCTTGTAATAGAGCATATTACAAGATGAATCTCATTGTCAGGCTTATATTTATTTAGTATTATTAAACAAAGATACATGTTTTGCTTCTAAAGATTGTGAACACTCATCTAAAATTAGATAACAGATAGGTAACAATGTTAGTAAATATTTCTACACACCTGCACAGACAAAGAGAGAGCCAGAGTCTTCCCATTGCTCAAAATTATTCCTTAGTAAGTTTCTATTCATGTTTATATATGTTTGTAACAAGTTTATTTTCCTGGTAGAACAGTCACACAAACTATAACATACAGTTATAGTATGTCATTCTCTGGAGACCATATCAGTACTATGACTGCTCAAAATTTGAAAAGGTTCAAAAGATTTAATATCAAGAATGTACTTCATTATAATTAAATGGATGGACTAATTTAAAGCCAAAGTATATTTCAATTCCCTTATTTCCTAATAAAAATAGAAGAAGCAGATGGATACCATCACATAAAAACAATTTTCAATGACAATAGTTTTAACTGGAAGATTCAGTTCAATTTAATTCACTCACTCATTTACGTCTGACCCTTTGTGACCTTATGAATTACCCAGACCCATGTCCATTAAATCGGTGATAAAATCCAACCACCTCATCCTCTGTCAACCCCTTCTCATCCTGCCCTCAATCTTATCCAGCATCAGGGTCTTTTCAAGATTCAGCTCTTCACATCAGGTGGCCAAAGTACTGGAGTTTCAACATCAGTCCTTCCAATGAACACCCAGGACTGGTCTCCTTTAGGACAGACAGGTGGGATCTCCTGGCAGTCCAAGGGACTCTCAATAGTCTTTTCCAACACCATAGCTCAAAAGCATCAATTCTTCTGCATTCAGCTTTCTTTATAATCCAACTCTCACATCCACAAATGACCACTGGAAAAACCATAGCCTTGGTTAGACATACCTTTCTTGACAAAGTAAAGTCTCTGCCTTTTAATATGTTGTCTAGGTTGGTCACAACTTTCCTTCCAAGGACTAAGCACTTTTCATTTCATGGCTGCAATCACCATCTGCAGTGATTTTGGAGCTCCCAAAATAAAGTCAGCCACTGTTTCCCATCAATTCGCCATGAAGTGATGGGAACAGATGCCATGATCTTCGTTTTCTGAATGTTGAGCTTGAAGCCAACTTTTTCACTCTCCTCTTTCACTTTTATCAAGAGGCTCTTTAGTTCTTCTTCACTTTCTGCCATAAGGGTGATGTCATCTGCACATCTGAGGTTATTGATATTTCTCTTGGCAATCTTGATTCCAGCTTGTGCTTCCTCCAGCCCAGCATTTCTCATAATGTACTCTGCATAGAAGTTAAATAAGCAGGGTGACAATATATAGCCTTGATGTACTCCTTTTCCTATTTGGAACCAGTCTGTTGTTTCATGTCCAGTTCTAACTGTTGCTTCCTGACCTGCATATAGCTTTCTCAAGAGGCAGGTTAGGTGATTTGGTATTCCCATCTCTTTCAGAATTTTCCACAGTTTATTGTGATCCACACAGTCAAAGGCTTTGGCATAGTCAATAAAACAAAAATAGATGGTTTTCTGGAACTCTTGGTTTTTGATGATCCAGTGGATCCTGTCAATTTGATTTCTGGCTCCTCTGTCTTTTCTAAAACCAGCTTGAACATCTGAAAGTTCACGGTTCATGTATTGCTGAAGCCTGGCTTGGAGAATTTTGAGCATTACTTTACTAACATTTGAGATGAGTGCAATTGTGCAGTAGTTTGAGGATTCTTTGGCCTTGCCTTTCTTTGGGATTGGAATAAAAACTGACCTTTTCCAGTCCTGTGGCCACTGCTGAATTTTCCAACTTTTATTAGATATTAAAAAAAATTCAGAAATAGAAGCAAATCAGTGTCTCTGAGTGTACATAGCCATTTGTGGCTGACTCTAGCAATAATTATAATCATGGTATTTTACATAAAAAGATATTTCTACACATATTGGCTTTGCAATTTTTCTTTTATTCATTCAAAACTGTTTATTTTTTGTTGTTGTTGACTTTGTGCTAGGCATTTGAAACTGAACAAATGACTCTTGGAATAAAATTAGAGATCAGCTTTACTGTCTACAGACTGGGCATTCTTCAAGCTCCTTTATAAAACAATTGGGCTCAGTACTGGAGTTTCTGCCTGATCAATGAGTGTTTGACACACAGTTATGGCTCTTCTAATACTTAGTGACTGAATAGGCAATTTCAGGCTGACTTTTCATGGCATGATGTTGCTGTTTTTTTTTTTTTTTTTAACCATTCACTCTACATAATTCTATATGTACCACTGTCTTCATCAATACTCACAAGTGGCTTTCCCTTCCAAATGAGTCAATTCAGTGAAATGTCACTTTGAAAAATGTCTCTGAAGATAGATTAGAAAGCTCCTTTTCAATGTGGATACCATAGGAGAAAGAGTCTGGGGATCCAATATTGTGAAATATCTGCACATCTTGCTTTCCCTAAGGGGAGGTGAGTGGATCATCACCAGATGCAGATCTGCTGTCAGTTGTTGCTCTGTTTTTTTGACATGTGCATAGAGCACGTGTGCACCAAATAAAATAAGCACAAATGTACTCTTTACAGTAAAGGCACCTGGCTTTGTGGGAAGTTGGAATGACACATGATGCCCCCAGAAAATGCATAAAATGAAATATAACTTCGCTTTAAACTCGATACTAAAATCCCTTGACCTTGAACTCTAAATTAAGTTAACATTTTGATTAGCATGCAAGTAATACTCATGTGCCTAAGCTTTCCCAAAACCCATAATACTGGAAAAAGCAGTCTCATGACCCACAAACAGAAAATGCATAAAATGAAATATAACTTCGCTTTAAACTCGATACTAAAATCCCTTGACCTTGAACTCTAAATTAAGTTAACATTTTGATTAGCATGCAAGTAATACTCATGTGCCTAAGCTTTCCCAAAACCCATAATACTGGAAAGAAGCAGTCTCATGACCCACAAGTATCTGAGCTAGCATTTCTGCTTCACAGAAGAGAAAGCAAAAAGGGAAAAATTGCTAATATATCCTGAGCACTTAGCATATTCCAGGCATCATGCTAATGGTATATTTGGTCATCTGCTTCCCTCTCTTCATGAAGGGAGAAATGAAAATCATATAGACTTCAACAGAAAATAGTCTGTTCATAACTATTACCTTCTATACCAATGTAGGAGAAGACTTAGCAAACATGAAATAATTTTAAAAGGTTTTTCTTTAGCTTGCTACTTCAAGTTGTATCATTGAAACTGTCGACCCATTGAGAAGCTCTCTCTCTAGTTATAATGGTTAAGTTTCCTGGATGATTAAACTGTCATCCTCTGTGTCCCTCTGAAATGAATCCAGGCACATGCTCTTATTTTCCACTGTGTTCTCTGAATTGGATTAGAAGAACACTGTCTTGTTCTCTCACTTTCATGTGTAAAAACCAGAGGACACAAATGTGATGAGTTGTACACACAAGCTGGTTCAATTCCATTCAGCACCCATACCAAACTTGCATACCTTATATAATTTCAGTCTATTAGAATGCGATCAACCTTGGGGAAGTGATTTAAGAGTTTCAAGTTGAACTCTTATCTGCTGTTATAGATGCTGTTACTTTTTGTAACATATACTTCACAGGCTGGTTGAAACTATTAAATTACATAATGCATGTTAATTATTTAGTACATAGTAACAGCTAACGAAAACATGCCATTTTCTCCAGCTTGCCCCCAAATGGTGAGATCTGGGAAAGAGATTTAATGATGGTCACAGCTTCCCAAAGTCTTTCTTCTTCCCACTTTAATCAAGCACCTATTCTACACTTACTGAGAGATGTCTGAATTGTTGAAAGTACAGAATTCAGGCCTGAGGTATATCCCTCATTTTGTACACAATTGCATTCATAGACAACCATACAATACTTTTGAAAACATCTTATTAAAATATCTTTAATTTGGGTTATATTTTTCCCACCAAAATATGATAGTAAATGTTTGTTTTTAAATGTTTTAATTATATAATGTAAAAAATCATATGAAAATAAAATAAAATCATTTTAAAAGTTTAATTATTCATCCCACTGATTATACTTCCATCACTTTTGGGGAATTAAATATATAGAAGACACTGTCTGGGGGGATTCCTGATTCTTGAGATAGGAAAGAACTCTTAAAATTTTTGTTTTCTTTAGGAAACTACATATCTTACTTTTATAAACTCTTGCCAAAAGTAACTTAGCAGCTGTGAATCAGGGAAGATACATACATCGTACCTTGCATGTCAGTGGTGGTCTATTTATACTGAATGTCAGCCCGTTCAAGTGTCATATGGTCAGTGGTGCATCTACAGCCAACCCAGGACAAGGACAGAGGCTTCAAAGTTGTATTTTTATTATTCTGGCTCCCCCCCCCCCCCCCCCCTTTCCCCTACTGGGGGGATTCCTGATTCTTGAGATAGGAAAGAACTCTTAAAATTTTTGTTTTCTTTAGGAAACTACATATCTTACTTTTATAAACTCTTGCCAAAAGTAACTTAGCAGCTGTGAATCAGGGAAGATACATACATCATACCTTGCATGTCAGTGGTGGTCTATTTATACTGAATGTCAGCCCGTTCAAGTGTCATATGGTCAGTGGTGCATCTACAGCCAACCCAGGACAAGGACAGAGGCTTCAAAGTTGTATTTTTATTATTCTGGCTCCCCCACCCCCACCCCTTTTAGTACATTCTCTGCATGGTAGGGAAGTCCCTGGTGGCTCAGCAATAAAGAATCTGTCTGCCAATGCAGGAGATGCTGGTTTGATCCCTGGTTTGGGAAGATCCCTTGCAGAAGAAAACAGCAACCCACTTCAGTATTCTTGTCTCAAAAATCCCATGGACGGAGGAGCCTGGCTGGCTACAATCCATGGGGTCGCAAAGAGCTGGACACAACTTAGCAGCTAAACAACAACTGAACACAATTTTAGGTAAAATAAAACTGATGCTTCTCGTTTAAAACAGATAAGAAAAAATTTTAAATAGAATGTAGGGGAAATGTTCTTTGCATAATATCAAATAGAGTTATGTTTTAAATCAAAGACATATTTGATGTCACATGTATAAATTATGCTATGATCAATTAAGTAATCTATTTCAGGTTCTTTTCACTGCATACCAACTATTGTCACTCTTTTTAAAATTGATTTGGAGAAAATGCACCTGAGGCATAGGAATCTATGAAGGAAAAAAAACCAGGGTGGAAAGCCCTAATCTTACCTTCTAACAAAAAAAGTCCTTCAAAAGTGATTTTCTTCCTTCTCTTGGCAATGCCATTTCAGTCTCTAAGAATTTCCTATTCGCTACTTGACCTTTCAAATAAGGTCATCACCAAAGGAAATGTCTTATTTCAAGTGTCACTGCTGACTTTAGAGATTTTAGGAAGTTTCAGAGCATAGAACTTGTTAGATCCTGTTCAGAAGGGGAAAAGTAAGTAAGAGCTATTTGCCAATTGAATCACTTGCCAAGTGAATTTCAAAACTCTTGTGTGTTTCAGGAAAGTACAGAGGCATGCTCTATAGACCTGAACTGTCTATAAATCTATCATTTCAAAGTATTTCTTAATTATTTATGTCTTAACCTAATACTTTGGTGACTGAGGGTTGTTGCCTATAATATAAAGTTATATCTATTTTACAAATCTAAAGTCATAAAAGCAAAATAAAAGTTTTAAGTTTAAAAAAAGCTCTGTCAAATAAAATATGTCCACACTAATCACTACATGATTTCATCAAATTCAGGTAAGACACTAATTTTATATAAATCTATCTCTGTGTATAAAATGCTTTATTTGGAACTTATAGAAAAATACATATGCATCTTAAGATAATTTACAGTGATCATACAAAAGTAGTTATAGAGCTCAAATTTCTGTCCAGTTGTTTGCTCTTCCATGATTTATTATGTCCAAGGCTCAGTTAACAGGAAATTAGTGAACTATATTTCCCTCATAAAGTATAGCAAATGAACTAGATATATAAATAAATGGTGAAACATAAGATACTCTCGTTAGGAGAAAAGTAGTTGCAGAGATTTTGAACCAAGAAATTGAGTTGAGGACATAATTATTTTTTAATTGTATCAGTTTTCTTTGTCCTGACAGATTGGGTCGACTATAGATACTGTTGTCACATGATTGATTAATATTTAAAAATAGAAGGTGCTGAATGTACTTGTCAGCATTTCTGAAGCCATCTTAGGTCAAGGTCTTTGAGAAGCAGACTTTGAGTCCAGGATTTGAGAACCAGTGATTTAATAAGCAAGTTCTCTCAAGAGAAACCAGTAAGGAAGTGAAGGAAGCAGGAGAGGAAGAAGCAAGGACTTTGTTTTTTGTTTCTATTTAAGAAATATTAAGAGCCATCTTAGTAAAATCACCAAAAAACATTTTTTCATAAATGTTTTAATGATAGCCTTTTGCAAAAACATTTTGTATTTTGTAGTAATTTTAAATTAACTTGCAAATATGTATATGTCATTTTTTCCTCCTTGTATCTTTACAGCCAATTTTAGTTGAATATCCAGAAGGTGTTCCAAGCCAGATCAATCAATGTTTGTGAAAGTAAGACACAGAAAAGCAAATACATACAATTTATAATTTGGTAAGGTCTGCGTAGTTTTTCTTTTTCTCATATTGTTACCATTACATAGAGTGTATTTAGTCATATTCTATAATACTTCATTTAAGAATGTCATCTTCTTTAAAATAAGATTGAGGATAGTTTATTAATAGCTTGATTTAACTCAACTGAGTAATTAAATGGAAATCATTCAAGTGTCACTATTGCTAAATTCCATCAAGTAAACTTTTTAATATAATACCTTTGTCTGCTATTATGATTCCATATTCTTCTTTATTAATTTCCACAGTTTTAAGAATAGATTCATAGTTGAAAGAGGAGATGGTCAGGGAAGAACTTTATGTGTAGACAACTTATCATCTCTTTGTAACTCTTATATGCTGCTTGATACTGGTGATAAACAAACACAAACAGTGTGCAGTGTCACCAAAGGTCAAGGAAATGTAGAATAGTTAGGTTAACTATTACATTTAAGAGATTTTCCCCTAATCTTCTTTAGCCCTATGATCTTGATAAAATGAATTAATCCTTCTGATGTTCAAAGCCAATATCTGTATATTTGGTTGATAACTGATATTTATCTCCTTGATTTGACAGAGTTTAAAGTATAGAGCGATTACCTTCAATAGTGACTCCCTTGTGGTACCCACTTTTAATAAATACCTGTTCCTTTCTTTCTTTCTTTCTTTCTTTTTTTTTTTTTTTTTTTTTTTTTTGTGGTTCAGAAACTGCATTAGGTGAAAATGTTAAGTTCCCTAAAGAAAACTATTTCTTCTTAAATGCTTGAACCTCTTAAACTTATATAGGAGTTAAATTTTTAATTTGCACTGAGATATAAAACCTTGTACTGATGTATTT
>SJYC01137931.1:0-11815 GCA_006408675.1 Madoqua kirkii | reverse complement strand
TTTTTTTTTTTTTTTTTTGCTTTTGTGGTTCAGAAACTGCATTAGGTGAAAATGTTAAGTTCCCTAAAGAAAACTATTTCTTCTTAAATGCTTGAACCTCTTAAACTTATATAGGAGTTAAATTTTTAATTTGCACTGAGATATAAAACCTTGTACTGATGTATTTTATTCTACAAATGTATTTGAGCTTTTAAAGAGAAATTGTGAATATAAATGTTAATCCAAGATGTTCAAGAGCTCCTTAGGAATATTCCAAGCAAAGGAATTTTCCTAAAGTAATGATCTTGCAGAGCACTCTGTGGACAACAGTGTGAACGGGGATGAAGTGTGATGAGAGTGGTGGACATTCAGATCTAAGTGACACATAAAGTGTGAACAGGAACGCAGCCAGGCGAGAGAAGGTTAGAGGTTCAAAGCCAAAGCTTAAGAAATCTTACAAGATCAGTAATAATAATGCTTGGCATACATGAATTGCTCTACTTTTGAAATAACACAAACAAGGTCCTTCCTTTCCTGAAGTATCAATTTTTGTTTAGGTTGTGGAAGCAGGGGTGTGGGAGTAGGCAATGTATCACATGCCTATGAAGATAAACAGTAGGGAGTAGATGAAAAATTAACTTGGAAAGTTAATTAGATTAGATATTTGTAACAGGCTGCTAAGCTTTTCACCTCCTAGTTTCTGGGAATAAGCTACTCTTCTATGTTCTTTATATTGGGATGGAAAATCAAAGAAACATTGGTCTAGTTCGAGTTTCTGGAATCCATTAGTATCTGATCAAATACCATAATAATTATAAAAGGTAACTAAATCATCATTTCTATTCCACAAGTGAGGAAACCAAGGCTTTGTTATTCAGTCATTAAGTTGTATCTGATCCAAGGACTGTAGCATGCCAGGCTCCTCTGTCCTTCACTAACTAAGGCTTACTGGGTCAAAGTTAATTTTCCAGGTTTGTGTAACCGAAAAATTAGAGTGGAGACATTACCAAGCTAAACTTTACTTTTCCAGAAAATCTCTGTCATGTCAAGTAGATACATTTTTACACATATATGACAAATAAATTTTTACACAAATTAAAAAAACAAGTCATGTGAGCACTTAAAATAGAGATGGATCACACACACATGTTACATGGCAGAAGGAGGAGGCATTTGAGCAATTGACATTGGACTGGTGAGAAATGGTAAGGACTGAACTAATGTAGGCTTAGATCCCTTACTATAAGAAAGAGGCTAAGTTAATCTTAGAAATTTTACTTTCTATGGTAATAAAGTTACTTCAGTTATTATGAGGAGTTTAAAAGATATATGTGAATAAGTCACAGGGTTACTTCCAAAGATAGATAACTCATGACAGAGAAAAGATGTGAAGAGACAAATAAGCCAACATTTTTAAGCTTTAATACATTTTTAAGTGTACAGAGCATCCAATTTATTTTGATATAATCAGTGGTGAAAGTAATGCCATCAAGCATTAGTGGTTGGCTTCTAACAAAAATCATGTGCTGTATAAAGCTGTTGGACAGAGTTTAAAGGATCAGAATGTTGGAAGACATAAAAAAAAAAAAAAAAAAAGGCAAATGCCCTGTTGCTTTTGTAAGCGATTTTAAATTAAAGCAGTAAACTCTCTAAAACATCACACAATGGGTAGAAAAAAAAAATGAAAGCTAATTAACCTCAATTCCTTTTAGTTGTAGAGCTTTGTAATAATCTTCCATGGAGTTCATGACCAGAGGATTACTAGGCCTCTATAATTTTTGGAGAAGAGGTCAAGGCAGGAGCCAAAGCAGCCATGTGAAACTCCACTGGCCTGCTTGGGCATGTCTGAACCAGACGCATGCTTCTGATCCAGGTTCAGAAACAGGTAAAAAGGAGTTCTGGGTATATGTCAATGTTGGTAAAGGACATGTCTGTATGAATATACAGATATATAGTATGCTATAAGAATATGAAGTAGTAGTTATTTATCATAGTGGAGAATAGTTTGATAGCACAGCTCAAAAGTCTGAAAATATTCACACCATTTTATCTAGCTTTTCATTTCTACCAATTTATATTAAAGACATTATCGGAAAGGAAAGTAAACATTTTTGGATATACTGTGTACTGCAGCTCATTTATAATGGCAAAATATTACTGTAAAAAAGTGTTTCTTTTTCAAAATTAAGATATAGTTAACATATTATGTGCAACCTAATAATTCAATGTTTGCATCTATTGCAAAATGATCACCAGGCTGTCTAGTTAGCATCTGTCCTCATACTCAGTCACCTTTTCTTTTCTTGTATGAGAGCTTTCAAGTAGAAACTTTCTTGGCAAGTTTCATGTGCACAGTACAGTACTGACTATAGCCACAGTGTTATATATTACATATCCAGGACTTATTTACTTTAATAGCTGGAATTTCATACATTTTGAACCCATTCACACATTTGCATGCAACTCCCAAACCCACCTCTGGCAGCCACAAGTCTGTTCTCTATCTATAAATTATTTCCAATAATTTTAATTTTCAATAGTAGAGATATGGTGAAACAAATCATGGAATATTTATAAAATAGGATGTATACAGACATGAAAATTCATGCATTAGAAGAATATTTAAAGACACAAGTAAAGAATAATAGTGGAATATTTAAAAATAATCACATATAGCAATTGATAATCACATTTACTTAATTTATATACATATTCAGTTCAGTTTAATTCAGTTCAGTCGCTCAGTCATGTCTAACTCTTTGTGACCCCATGAACAGCAGCATGCCAGGCCTCCCTGTCCATCACCAACTCCCGGAGTTCACTCAGACTCACGTCCATTGAGTCATTGATGCCATCCAGCCATCTCATCCTCGGTCGTCCCCTTCTCCTCCTGCCCCCAATCCCTCCCAGCATCAGAGACTTTTCCAGTGAGTCAACTCTTCTCATGAGCTGGCCAAAGTACTGGAGTCTCAGCTTTAGCATCATTCCTTCCAAAGAAATCCCAGGGCTGATCTCCTTCAGAATGGACTGGATGGATCTCCTTGCACATGTATTTATAGAAATACTCTAAAATATTTATACTATATCATCTAAGTGATGAAGTTGTTTGTACAAATTTTTGTTTTTGCTGCCAAAATCTTGCCATTTCTTATAAAATGAAATTATTTTTCAATTATACTAAAATATCATTTCTAAATATTAACACTTGGGGGAAAGCAGAGTCATGTAAAAAATGGGCCAAAGTATCACAAACATAGGAAGCATTTTTTAATACAGGCTAAAACTAAGCTTTTAAAGTTCATTAACTGAGGGGCATCAGCAAGCTTATTACATTTCCTTAAGCTGTGAAGCATAAGCCCAAGTCTCTACTCCTACTGTGCTTTTATTAAAATATTCTCTTTGACCTTATTTAATATATCAATTTTCTTTTAATAAATCTGTGTACCCACCAAAACATTTTTTTACATGTGTGTGCTGAGTCACTCAGTCATGTCCAACTCTTTGCGACCCAATGGACTGTGGTATTCCTGTCTCTTATACACATCTAGATGTGTATAAGAGACAGCCCTCTTGTAGACAGAGCCAGAAACACAGAATCATATAGACCTTTACACGCCAGGTCTCCACACTGAATTACCCATTATTATCTTGATTGGCACGAATTCTTTTAGATACAGTAAAAAAAAAAAAATATATATATATATATATATATATATAAAGAGATATGTAACCTGCCAGACTCTTCTGTCCATGGGGATTCTCTCAGGCAAGAATACTGGAGTGGGTTATCATGCCCTCCTCCAGGGTATCTTCCTGACCCAGGAAGTGAACCCAGGTCTCCCACATTGCAGGTGATTACCAGGGGAGCCCTTTCTTACATAAGCACATGGTATTTCTAACTCTAAAGCTAAAATGAACACAGAGACCTAGACCTAAGTAAGCAAGTAATTTGAGTCCCACATGGTGTCTGCAACTTCCACTCTTAAGGATCCTTTGAAATGACTCTTCCATCAGCAGAGTATGACTATGCACATTTTACTATAACCTCATCAATGTTGGCAGAAATTGTCTGGTAGGATTTTTTTAATTTACAAAATATACTTATTGAAGTAATTTTGAAAAATACAAATGTTTTCTTAAAAGGGAAAGATCCAACTGTCGAGAAACAAATCTTTTATTTTCTGAGAGGAAAGCATAATAGGGAAAAAAACACTTTGGTTTGATAGCTTTTGATTTAAGAGTGTGTGAGGGAGAAAGACAGAGAGAAAGACAGAGAGAATGAAAGGAGTTAGCAGAAATGGAGAAAGAATAAGGGAGCAAGTGAGAGAGAGAAGAGGTTATAAAGACTTTAGAGCCTCCTTGGACTGGTTGATAACTTACAAAGCAACGTATCCCAGGGGGACAACAGATGCTCAGTTGGACCCATAGCAGAACAGACATTTACAAAATCCAGTGGAACAAAATATCCAGCACACTCTGATCCTGCTTCCCTGTTTCTCTGTCTGATTATCCTATTAACTTTTAGAGAAAGAAGATCACGGGAAGGGGAGTGAAGACAGTGGGGGCATATGCCAAGGTCAAACTCAGTCTTGTTTTCTTTGTGCCAAGCATTTGTGTGACAGCCAGATGCCCTGGAATGAAAGTGTCTTTTTTTAGGAATAACAATGTTGGTCTTCCTCCTTCAAAATTTCTGATTATGGCAAGTGGCTTCCTTTGTCTTAATTTTAAATTATATATTTTAAATATATAAAATATGCAACTTATTAATGGGCTTCCCTGGTGGCTCAGAGGGTAAAGAATTTGCTTGTAATGCAGGTGACCTGCATTCGATCCCTGGTTCTGAAAGAAAACCCAGAGAAGGATATTGCAACCCACTCCAGTATTTCTGCCAGGAGAGTTCCATGGATTGAGGAGCCTGGTAGGCTAAGTCCATGGGGTTGCAAAGAGGCAGACATGGCTGAGCGATGAACACTTTCACTTTTTTTCATGCATAGAAAGCAAAAGTCAAGATGCTCTTTCAATTAGAATATATGAAATATATAATGGAAGGAGTAGAAATAAATGTCAGTGGGAAGGCCAATGAAGAGGCTGTCACATTGCTACAGATAGGAGAATTTATTGCTTATACTAGGATGCTGGCAATAGAGAAAAGATTTAAGTGAGATTGATAAGTAAAACTGTCATCGTTTATTGATAAATGCATATGAGAGTATTGAATGAACAGCTAGATTTCCAATCTCAGAATTTACATAGGCTATTGTGTTTTATAGCAAGAGCAGAAATGCTCAGGGAAAATCAAGAGAATCAGATTGAACAGTGAAGATCATGATTATGGTTTAGACAGACTGAGTCAACACAGCCTTTGGGACATCAAAGTGCATGAAGATAGTAACTACCTGTGTCAGTGTGGAGTTGAGAGAAGATATTCTGACATTTGCTAATCGGAAAGTGATTTTTAATAGGATGGTCTAATGGTTTCTCCTTCCTCTAGAGTTAAAATCACAGCCATCTGCAAGGTGGAAGGTGAAGGCAAAGGGTCTGAGGTGGAAAGTCAGAGTGGGATGGATAAGTTTGGGAATAATTATTGTGTAGTATGGGAAAGCACATTATCTAGGGTAACAGTGTGCTAGGTGAAGGTTGCAACTTTCAACCTCCATTCAGAGGAAGGCTATAAACCAAAATATTTTGATGGAGGGTGGCATCCATTCCTGGGGAGCATAGAGAGCTCACATTATTGACTAGTGTTGCATTATTGAGATTTTAGGAGTTCTCCATGGTTAAACAGTTACAATAAAGAAAGATTGCTTCATTATTAGCTCAAGCTTGTTAATTGAAAACATAAGTTTATATCTGAATACTTTCAATATGGTATTATACCTGAATTACATTCCCCGGTCAGGAAGCAACAGAACTGAACATGGAACAACAGACTGGTTCCAAAGGAGTATACTTTGGCCTCCTCACGTGAAGAGTTGACTCATTGGAAAAGACTCTGATGCTGGGAGGGATTGGAGGCAGGAGGAGAAAGGGACGACCGAGGATGAAATGGCTGGATGGCATCACTGACTCGATGGACATGAATCTCAGTGAACTCCAGGAGTTGGTGATGGACAGGGAGGCCTGGCGGTGCTACGATTCATGGGGTCACAAAGAGGTGGACATGACTGAACTGAACTGAACTTCCTAAAATATAATAAACTTTGTGAGTGAGAGTGAAGCATAATTTCCTGGAATTACAATAAATGAAAAGTATGGTAGCATCTGGAAATTAAAACTACTTTAAGGTGACTTATATGCATGAGAGGGAGAAGGCAATGGCACCCCACTCCAGTACTCTTGCCTGGAAAATCCCATGGATGGAATAACCTACAGTCCATGGGGTCGCTAAGAGTCGAACACAACTGAGCGACTTCACTTCTACTTCTCACTTTAATGCATTGGAGAAGGAAATGGCAACCCACTCCAGTGTTCTTGCCTGGAGAATCCCAGGGACAGCGGAGCCTGATGGGCTACTGTCTATGGAGTTGCACAGAATCAGACATGACTGAAGCGACTTAGCAATATGCATGGGAAGTAACAGGAGCTGGAAGTAAAAGAGTGGATGTCATCTGTGAGGTTAAAGAGGTTTGTAATTATAGCAGTTAGCGGAAAGATTATAAAGGAGCTTAGGATTTCCTATCTCTTGAAGTAAACTTGGAAAGATAATTGCCATCTCACATTATGGGAATCTCTACAATATGGCAAGCTCCCCAGTGTTACTGAGCAAAATTTAGGGATGCATAGAAAATTACTGTTGTAAGGAGCTGATATATACTACACTAAACTGAATGCCTTCCCTTCCATGATATTTTCTCTCAGTCCCCTCATTCTTATCCCCTCAAGGATGCTGTTGTTGTTGTTCAGTTGCTAAGTCCTACATGACTCTTCGTGACCCTGTGGACTACAGTTCACCAAGATCTTCTGTCCTCCACTATCTCCTGGAGTTTGCTCAAATTCATGTCTGTTGAGTCAGTGATGCTATCTAACCATCTCACTGTCTACCACTCCCTTCTCCATTTGCTTTCAATCTTCCCCAATATCAGTGACTTTCCAGTGAGTCAGCTCTTTGCATCAGTTGGCCAAAGTATTGGAGATTCCGCTTTAGCAACAGTCCTTCCAAAGAATATAAAGGGTTGACTTCCTTTAGGAGTTACTGATTTGATCTTGCAATCCAAGGGATTCTTGAGTCTTATCTAGCACCATAATTGGAAAGCATCAATTCTTCAGCTCTCAGCCTTCCTTATGGTCCAACTATGACATCAATATATGACTACTGGGAAAAAAAAATTGTTATATTAGTCACTCAGTTGTTTCCAACTCTTTGAAACCCCATTGGCTATAGCACACCAACTCCTCTGTCTATGAGATTCTCCAGGCAAGAATACTGGAGTAGGTTGCCATTCCCCTCTCCAGAGGTTCTTACCAACTCAGGAATAAACTCAGGTTTTCAGCTATTGGAAAGCATCAATTCTTCAGCTCTCAGCCTTCCTTATGGTCCAACTATGACATCAATATATGACTACTGGGAAAAAAAAATTGTTATATTAGTCACTCAGTTGTTTCCAACTCTTTGAAACCCCATTGGCTATAGCACACCAACTCCTCTGTCTATGAGATTCTCCAGGCAAGAATACTGGAGTAGGTTGCCATTCCCCTCTCCAGAGGTTCTTACCAACTCAGGAATCAAACTCAGGTTTTCAGCTTTGTGGATGGATTCTTTACCATCTGAGCTACTGAGAAACCCTGATATGGGGGGAAAAAAGAAAAAAACTTTAATTATACTGACCTTTGTTGGCAAAGTGTTGTCTCTACTTTTTAATATGATGTCTAGGTTTGTCATAGCTTTTCTTCCAAGGAGCAAGCATCTTTTAATTTCACCATCCACAGTGATTTTAGAATCCAAGAAAATAAAGTCTGTCACAGCTTCCACTTTCCCCCTGCCATCTATTTGCCATGAAATGATGGGACCAGATGCCATGATCTTAGATTTATGAATGTGGAGTTTCAAGCCAGCTTTTTCACCCACCTCTTTCACCTTCATTAAGAGGTTCTTTAATTCCTCTTTTCTTTCTGCCATCAGATATGCAGATATCACCTGCATATATGAGGTTGTTGATATTTCTCCCAGCAATCTTGATTCCAGCTTGTGATTCATCCAGTCCAGCATTTCACATGATATACTCTGCATAGAAGTTAAATAAACAGGGTGACAACATAGATCCTTGAGGCACTCCTTTCCCAATTTGGAATCAGTTCACGTCTGGTTCTAACTGTAGCTTCTTGACCTCCATACAGGTTTCTCAGGAGCCAGGTAAGGAGATTTGGAGATTCAGCTTTAGCAACTGTCTTTCCAAAGAATATTATATATGTAATATTATATATATTATATATATAATATGTAATATAATATGTATAAGAAGATTCCTGTATCTTTAAGAATTCCCACAGTTTGTTGTGATCCACACAGTCAAAGGCTTTAGTGTAGTCGATGAAGATGAAACAGAAGTAGATGTTTCTCTGTAACTCCCTGGCTTTTTCCATGCTTCAACAAATGTTGGCAATTTGACCTCTAGTTCCTCTGCCTTTTCTAGATCCACATTATATCTGGAAATTAATTGTTCATGGACTGCTGAAGTCTAACCTTAAGGATACTGGGCATTAACTTGCTAGCATGTGAAATGAAAACAATTGTATGGTAGTTTGAATATTTATTGGCATTTCCCTTCTTTGTGATTAGAATGAAAACTGACCTTTTCCAGTCCTGTGGCCACTGCTAAGTTTTTCAAATTTTCTGATATATTGAGTCCAGCGCTTAAAAAGCAAACAACAAACAAACAAACAATGTAGGGAAGTTCTCATATCAGTGCAGTCTCAGGAAACTGATTGAACTTAAATCTCTATGTGGGAAATATTCTCTGGAGCACCAGCTAGGAAAGAGCAAGGGAAACAGAGCTAAGCTGAGAAAGAAAAATGAACTGCTTTGCAACAGCTTCAGCAATGTCAGTCACAAGGAATCCTAGAGTTGAAGTATCCCTGCAGAAATGTCTCTTAATATCATCAGGTATTCAGGCCTTTGAACACTTCAGTAATCAGTTACTGGATATCAATCGCTAGGGACCATTAGTGAGATAGGGCAGCTCCCTTAGGATGACAGCAATTTTAGAGAGATATGCAGGAAAAACTGCCAGTAGCTGAGGTGGAACATGAGTAGCATCTCATTAATAACTACTATAGTTCCTTCAGGACACTCCTTTCAAAGAAATTCAAGGTGAGTATTTGGCCAGAATATATGCTTGGTGGTAAAGTCATATACTCTTTATACTTAAGGATGCTGCAAATTAGGGCCAAGCTTTCAATCTTCCTCAATACACAGTTGGACCATAAAGAAGACTTAGCATCAAAAAATTGATGCTTTTGAACTGTGGTGTTGGAGAAAACTGTTGAGAGTCCCTTGGACTGCAAGGGGATCCAACCAGTCCATCCTAAAGGAAATCAGTCCTGGGTGTTCATTGGAAGAACTGATGCTGAAGCTGAAACTCCAAAACTTTGCCCACCTGATATGAAGAGTTGACTCATTTGAAAAGACCTTGATGCTGGAAAAGATTGAGGGAAGGAGGAGAAGGGGACAACAGAAGATGAGATGGTTGGATGGCATCACTGACTCAATGGACATGAGTTTGAGTAACTCCGGGAGTTGGTGATGGACAGGGAGGCCTGGTGTACTACAGTCCATGGGGTCGCAAAGAGTTAGACATGACTGAGTGACTGAACTGAACTGAAGCCAATCCCCACATGAAGTAGAAGTTGAAGGGGAAATTAACTAGATTGATGGTTGGCAGAATCTTTCCTTAAATTAGCAGGTGGTAAATATTTTAGACTTTGTAGGCCATACAGTTTCTGTTCCAATTACTCAACCCTTCTTCTCCTTTTCAAATGTGATCTGTCATATCCGACTCCTTGAAACCCCATGGACTGAGCCAATCCCCACATGAAGTAGAAGTTGAAGGGGAAATTAACTAGATTGATGGTTGGCAGAATCTTTCCTTAAATTAGCAGGTGGTAAATATTTTAGACTTTGTAGGCCATACAGTTTCTGTTCCAATTACTCAACCCTTCTTCTCCTTTTCAAATGTGATCTGTCATATCCGACTCCTTGAAACCCCATGGACTGCAACCTGCCAGGCTTCTCTATCCATGGGATTTCCCAGGGAAGAATACTGGAGTGGGTTGCCATTTCCTCCTCCAGGGAATCTTCCTGACACATGGATAGAATCATATCTCCTGAATCTCCTGCATTAGCAGGCAGATTCTTACCACTAGCACCATCTGGGAACTCTACTCAACTCTGCTGTGTGTGAAATCAGACACAGACAGTGCATGAATAAATAGGTGTTGGTGTAATTCAATAGCACTTTTCTTTTATATATACAAGTGGCGATCCAGTTTTGGACTTTGAACTGTAATTTTTCAACTATTGATTATTGAAAGAAAGCATACAAAATTGTACACCAAACAACATCTAAAGCAGAATTTTGGAACCAAATGGTCCAGAATTTTTCTGTAAGATGTAAACTATTCTCAGGAGATAATGAAAAATGTCAGCAATAATGAATCAAAAACAAGGACTTACATAAAATAAAAGATGACATACGAGATCTGAGTTAAATAAGTGTTTAAATAAACACATACCAGATAAATAAGTAACAGGATGTATACAGCTTAGAACAGACTAGTACACTGGAATATCACACAATGAAACTCTTTCTGAAAGATAGGCATACAGTAAAACAAACTATACAGAGAAAAACTAACCCAATATTGCAGACAGCAATAGATATGCCGACATCTGGGCAAGAGAGTGCTAGAAAGATGAAGGAAATGTCACTGGAAAGAAGAAAATGTTTTAGGAAATAATACCACATTTCCTGGAGTTAATGGAAAAAGAAAGACTTCAGATTGAAAGACATCATAGATGTCTAAGCCCATACTTAGACATATAAAGAAATTTAAGAACATAAATTAAAAGAGAAAATATACAGCTTCCCAAAATAACAAATCACCAATAAAGGTAGAAGAATCAGGTAGACAACAGAAGTTTTACAAGAAACCAGAATATACACAGTCAATAAAGCAATATTTTTCACATGTTGAAGGAAAAGAATAGTGAATACAAATTTTGTGTGTAGCCAAATTTTCACTTGAAAGTCAGTGAGGTAAGGATAAACTAAATGCTCAAATTAAATTAAAAAAAAAAACACAACAAAGAAAGATTAACCAAAATATTTAAAGAATGTAATAAAATAGATTCTGGCAAACTGATTGTGAAAAAAACAGAAGGATATGCAAAGAAAAATATAGAAGGCTTCCCTGATGGCCCAGTGGTAAAGAATCTGCCTGCAAGTTAAGAAACTCAGGGCAGTCCCTGGTGGTCTGAGAAGATCCCACAGGCCTCAGAGCAACTAAGTCTGTGCACTGCAATTACTGAGCCCACACTAGAGTCTGCCACAAGAGAAGCCACCAGAATGAGAAGCCACAACTAGAGGGTAGCTTCTGCTTGCCACGATTAGTGGAAAGCCCGCAAAGCAACAAAGACCCAGCACAGCCAAGTGAAAATAAATAAGGCAACAAAATTTTAAAAATATAGAATAGAAGTATTTTACTAAACAACAGAAAATTTTAAATATGATAAAAGACACGGTGCTGAACAGTTTAGTAATATATTTGTAAGCCTAGAAGAAATAAATACATTGCTTGATTGTAAAATGAGAAAATGGCACTTGAAACTTGAAAGCTTGAG
>SJYC01137930.1:0-14963 GCA_006408675.1 Madoqua kirkii | reverse complement strand
GGCATCACCAACTCAAAGAACATGGGTCTGGGTGGACTCCGGGAGTTGGTGATGGACAGGGAGGTCTGGCGTGTTGCAGTGCTTGGAGCTGCAAAGAGTCAGACACAATAGAGCCACTAAACTGAACTGAACTGAAGGCTTGTAAAAACTGTCAAATTGGCCAAAGATATTTTTGTCTACACAAAAAGCCCAAAGAATCTAGACAGACCATTTAAAACAAATAAGAGAAGTGGTTTCATTCAAGATAAAGTTACAAAAATAAAACTATCATTTTTGCACTAAGAACATCTGCAAAATATCAAACATGACTGAATTTTATTATTGGTATTCACATCAAGCATTTTGGAGAAGGTAATGTTGCCTCGGTTCCATGGTTTTCAAATTAGCAAGTTTTCCTAATTAAAAGGTCAATGTGTTTTTGCTATTTACAAAGAATTAGATTACAACTTATGGGAATGCATATTGTTTTAACATTCAGTCAAATTGCCATTTTCATTGTTTTTTTGAAATTAAGAGGAAATGCACCAGCTTAACAGACAAAGGAATTACTGTTATGTTTTTTTCGTTACTTTTGTTGTCACTAAGCCATTAGTGACTCTTTGCGACCCCATGGACTGTACCAAACCAGATTTCTCTGCCCTCCAATATCTCTAGGAGTTTGCTCAAATTAATGTCCGTTCAGTCGGTGAGGCTATTTAACCACCTCATTTTCTGCCACTCCCTCTCGTTTTGCCCTCAATCTTTCCCTGCATCAGGGACCTTTTCAATTAGTCACTTCTTCACATCAGATGCTAAAGCATTGAAGCTTCAGCATCATTCCTTCCAATAACTAAGCCATTAGTGACTCTTTCCGACCCCATGGACTGTACCAAACCAGATTTCTCTGCCCTCCAATATCTCTAGGAGTTTGCTCAAATTAATGTCCGTTCAGTCGGTGAGGCTATTTAACCACCTAATTTTCTGCCACTCCCTCTCGTTTTGCCCTCAATCTTTCCCTGCATCAGGGACCTTTTCAATTAGTCACTTCTTCACATCAGATGCTAAAGCATTGAAGCTTCAGCATCATTCCTTCCAATGAATATTCAGGATTGATTGCATTTAGAGTTGAGTAGTTTGATCTCCTTGCAGTCCACGGGACTCTCAAGAATCTTCTCTAGAACTGCAATTCGAAAGCATCAGTTCTTCAGCACTCAGCCTTCTCATTATTTTTACTTAAGTATAAATGATGACGTTTCTGCAAAAGCAAGAAAAGAATAATGTCAATCCAGACAAACACATAATAAACAGGTATCTAACACATTACCACTCTCCACAGTCTATTCTGTGCTTTCTTGTTTAGAACAAAAGTACTTTGTGCTTCCAGGGAAAAGTAGTATCTCTAAAAGTAGTAGAATCTCTGCAATTTAACCCTAAGTGGGCTATGTACCTCTTTTGGGTTTTTATCCTCATCACTCAGTGTATAATGACAAACTCCAAACTTTATTTATTACAATTTTACTGTTCTCCTCTACCAGAGAATGTGAAGAATCTTCTGAAAAAACTTAAATATTATAGGTAAAATCTGTAGTTGGTGCATTTAAACTTATAGATTGGCACATTGATTTCCTCTGAAGAAAAACTAAGGGATAGGAAGATATGTGATTTTTTAAAAATTGAATTATACCAAAATTCTTAGCATTTGGAAAATGCATTCTCCTTTGCTATTGTAGGTAAATACTGATATAACAGCTTTAAGGAGTTGACTGGAAGTGGATAGGAAGAATAGAAAGAACTGTTATTTAGCTTCAAGTTTTCATATTTTTTTCTCTTTATAGACAATCATAACTGTACTCACTTCCCCCTCCAAAGGATTTCCCATTTTATGACCTGATATTCCATACAAGAAGCACACAGATGCAAAGTTAAAAATAAGAAATGAAGAATCTGGTACAGTTGAGGATAATTAGTATAAAAAAAAAAAAGTGTTTGCCATTAAAAAAAAGGAAGTTGGGTAGACAGATTTTTCTTTAGCTGGGCTTTGGGAGATCTTTGGAAAGTAAACATATTTACAGCCATGGCCCTTCTCTTTCATCCCATAGTATCTAGCAGAAGGAGCTCCTTTGTGAAGAAAAATATATTAAAATCACCAAATAGTGACTTTCATAATTCAGTTGAGATTATCTTACTGAAACAGGGTTAATTGATTGGAATCACATTTGAGAAATCAATCATTTCTAGGGCTCTATCTCCGTTTTTGAGCCAATTCTGAAACTTAAACACACCATTTAAAATTCCAGCAGTCTTTCCAAATGGCTATTTCCTTTCTACCCTTTCATTTTCTGTACCTGCATGTGTTTTATAGTGTAAGATTCTACAAATACAGCTACTTCAATTTTTGTAAAGGTAAATGTTCCCTCAGGCTATGATTTAATTAGATGATGCTTTCATAGAACTGAACCTATAAAAATGTCATCCAATTCAGTAAATAGTGACCAGTAAATGCTCTGAGTTAGGGAGATGGATACAGATCTTGCTAAGACTAAGTTTCTAGTTTCAAGTCTCTTGCAGTTTAAGTAGTAAGACACAGGCTGTACTCTTTCTTACTGTTTAAAATATTCCGTGGCTTGGGAATGTTGTGCATTAGATGTTGTCTGGACTTTCTATCTATCATCTAAGGAGATATTTTACCAATTGGTGGACTGAAAGTATTTCTGACTGTATATAAGATTTAACTGAGCCAACATAAGTTACTCTGAGCCTTTCCACAAACCAGAAGAAACTGAATTTGGATCCATGAAGGCTTGAATGCATTTTTATGTTAATACATTTCTTATTCGCTAAGTTTTTATTGTATATTAACCCAAAAGGTTGAAATTACTTTATGATATTGGGTGCAGAGTTTTGTCCTTGCTTTTCATTAAAGCTGTAACCATACCTTAGATAGTCAAACTGTGTAATTCACTAAAGGACATTCCCACAGGTTCACTAGAAGTTAATGAATAGCTAATAAATCTGCACTTGAGTGTGAGGTAAAACAAACCAAAAAAAAAAAAGTAAGTTGTTTGTAATGTTTCCGTTTTGAATTTTACTCTTTCCTTCCTGACATCCTTCTCTTCCTGTATACCCTTATCGCTCTTACTTCCTCTACTTTTTGGATATATTCTTCCTGCTAATTTGCAGTGTTGACATTAAGCCTAGACTTGAGGCACATTCTTTGCTTAATCTTTAAGAATCAGGGAAAGAATACACAAAGATTCATATGAGGTTTATTTAGTGAACTGCTTAAATATGACCTCAAGGTAGTTCAACACTACCTATTTCAATAATTTTACACAGGAGCTGAAACAGTTCTCTAATTCTAAATCTACTATGTTTCTGATTATTTGAAACATGTATTTTAATATCCAATCTACATTTTATGATTTTCTAAAGCATGTCTTTATGGAACAACTCTGATTTTAGTTTCAATAGAAATAAAAGCAAAACCATTATCCCTTTCTCACAGAGTGATCCTAGAAATAGACTTCATTAAAAAGAATATATACATGTCACTAATATTTTTAAATTTAATTACAGAGGTCTTCAATTTTATAAAATGATTAGTTTAGAACAATCATGTTTAACTTCAATAAATATTTGGAAATTGTCTACCCCATGTGAATAAACCTGAACGTTCCCAAACCAAGATGTTAAAGTCTAAACATGTTTTGTTTTGGTTTGGGTAAATTAAAATTGTGATTTAAGAACAAAAATCAAGTGTCTCTCATTCTAATTTCCAACAGGATCACAACCAAGAGTTGATTTCTTTTTTTTCTATTTAAAGGCTGCTGGTAGAACATTTCAACATTGAATACTGCTTACTGTTGGGAAAATTCCTTCCTTTCTAGTGCAGGAGCTTTCAGCCCTGACACATGTATGGCAAAGACATCCAGGTTGCACAACAATCCAAATTCCTGCCAATTCCTTGGCTCAGGACTACTGAGAACTTAACGTGCTCCCTTGGAACTTGGTCTCTGCCATGCTCTTTAAAACCATATTGTCCTGACTAACTGCATTCCATCACTAAAGAGCATCACTGACTCTAGGTAACTACTCAGCACCCAGGTCCTTCTCTTATCACCACTGTTTGTCCATTACAGGGACATTGTACTCTTTTGTTCCTCATTCTATCAGGGAGGTGATCAGATTAGCATCATTTAGCCCTTCAGCTTCTTGAATGTTTAACTTCATCGCATATTTCTCCTCACATCTTGGATACCTATCTTTATGAGTCATCTTAAAGTGACTAAGAGAATGTTTACATTTCTTGACATGTAAATAAATGATCATTCGAGGCTACCCTGGTGGCTCAGAGATAAAGAATGTGCCTGCAGTGCATGAGACTCCTGTTCAGTCCCTGGCTCAGGAAGATCCCATGGAGAAGGAGATGACAACCCACTTCAGTATTCTTTCCTAAGAAATTCCACAGACAGAGGAGCCTGGTGGGCTACAGTCCATGGAGTCACCAGAGTCAGATACTGTTTAGCAACTAAACAACTACAAATGATTATTTTCCTATAGCAAGTACTGATAATGGTTACGTTTCCTCATATTCTCTCACTTTTCAAGAGAAGGAATTGGCTGTTGTTTGTAAAGAACTCTCACTATGCCCTTAGTAAAGCCAGCCAAGTCAGTTTCTTGTTCATAGCTTATAATAAATAAATTATCTAATATATTTCAATTGTGTTATAATAATCTTATCTTTCAAAGTTGACAGTAGTAATCCATTCCCCTTTACAAGGAAGAGTTAAGAAATATAAATTTCCAGTGATTCACCTCGGAGAAGGCAATGGCATCCCACTCTACTACTGTTGCTTGGAAAATCCCATGGACAGAGGAGCCTGGTAGGCTATAGTCCATGGGGTCGCACAGAGTCAGACACGACTGAAGCAACTTAGCAGCAGCAGCAGCAGTGATTCACCTTAGTGAAAGGTGGTTGTTGTTGAGTTGCTCAGTCATGTCTGACTCTTTGTAACCCCATGACTGCAGTGCACTAGGCTTCTCTGTTCTTCAGCATCTCCCAGAGCTTGCTCAAACTTATATCCCTTGAGTTGGTGATACCATCCATTCATCTCCTCTTCTGTTGTTCTCTTCACCTCCTGCCTTCAATCTTTCCCAGCATCAATGTCTTTTCCAGTGAATCAGCTCTTCGCGTTAGGTAGCCAAAGTATTGGAGCTTCAGTTTCAGCATCAGTTTTTCTAATGAATACTCAGGGTTGACTTCCTTTAGGATTGACTGGTTTGTTCTCCTTGCAGTCTAAGAGACTCTCAAGAATCCTCTCCAACACTACGGTTCAAAAGTATCAATTTTTCAGTGTTCAGCCTTCTTTATGGTCCAACACTCATATCCATACATGACTACTGGAAGAACCAAAACTTTGACCAGCAAAGTAAAGTCTCTGCTTTTTAATATGCTATCTAGTTTTGTCATAGCTTTTCTTCTAAAGAGCATCTTTTAATTTAATGGCTGTAGTCACCATACACAGTAATTTTGGAGGCCAAGGAAATAAAGCTTGTCACTGTTTCCTTGTTTCCCCTATCTATTTGTCATGAAGTGATGGGACTGGATGCCATAATCTCAGTTTTTTAATGTTGAATTTTAAGCCAACTTTTCACTTTCTTCTTTTGCTTTCATCAAAAGACTCCTTAGGTTCCTCTTCACTTTCTTCCATAAGGGAGGTATCATCTGTATATCTGAGGTTATTGATATTTCTCCCAACAATTTTGATTCCAGCCTGTGCTTCGTCCAGCCCAGTGTTTCATATGATGTACTAAATGGCAACCCATTTCAGTATTCTTGACTGGTGAATCCCATGGACAGAGGAGCCTGGCTCCAGTTCATGGGGTCACAGAGTCAGACATGACTGAGCAAATAAGCACACACTCTGCATATAGGTTAAATAAGCAGAGTGACAATATATAGCCTTGACACACTCCTTTCCCAATTTTGGAACAGTTCACTGTTCCATGTCCAGTTCGAACTGTTGCTTCTTGACCTGCATATAAGTTTCTTAGGAGGCAGGTAAGGTGGTCTCTTAAAGAAATCTCTAAGAATTTTTCCACAGTGTGTTGTGATCCACATAGTCAAAGGCTTTTGCATAGTCAGTGAAGCAGAAGTGAAGTGAAATGAAGTGAAGTGAGCTTGCTCAGTGGTGTCTGACTCTTTGAGACCCCGTGGACTGTAGCCCACCAGTCTCTTTCATCCATGGCATTCTCCAGGCAAGGATACTGAAGTGGGTTGCCATTTCCTTCTCCAGGGGAACTTCCCAACCCAGGGATCGAACCCAGGTATCCCACATTGCATGCAGGCACTTTACCCTCTGAGCCACCAGGGAAGCCCCCAGTGAAGCAGAAGCAAGCATTTTTCTGTGAAAGATTGACCAGAAGTATTTCTCTACCCTTTATCTTAAGGGGTGGAGTCAAGTTCTCTCGAATGTGGGCTGGCTTTAGTGATCTGTTTGACCAGTAGAAGGCAGCAGAAGTGATTGCCTTAGACCTCTTAACCTAGGTCAGAAGACACCTCAAATCTTCTACTAGATTACTTTGAACAATGTTTCTCAGAATTTTGGGATGCCCTGTAAGAAGCTGGATTGACATCTGCTGCTGAAGAAACCATGTGAAAAATTTTGAGATGACCTGAAGAGAAAGAGAGATTGAGAGAGAAAATATCCAAACAGCCTTAGTTATTCCAGCTCTTAGGAATGTGAGTCAGGTTAGCTGAGGATGAGATATGAATTGCCTTTACTTAATCTTTCACAAGTTGTAGATTCATAAGCAAAAGTAATGACTGTTGTTATTTCAGGAAATTAAGGTTTTATTTCTAGGTGAGGGAATGTCACAAAGCAACAGATAATTGGGATACTTCCTGTTACTGACTGTTGATTCTGTGATTTTTGAAACCATGAAAGTTGTTACACGGTTTCTTTATCACATTTTCCTTAAGTGGAGCCATCATAAAGCCAAATTGTGAAGTAAGTAAACTTGACTTTTATGTGTCAGATACCCATGAATATATTCTCCACCTGGGACATTTCCTACCTACTCTGCAGTTTCACAGGACCTAGTGCTCCCCATAGATTGCTTCCCCTTGACTTTTTCAAATAAATTTTGCACTCAGGGAAAGTATTCTTAAATTTTTTTTTTTTTTTTTAAATCCATTCACAGTAATTCTTACTTGGTTATTTCTTTTAGGATGAATTCCTCCATTCCACAAATATTTTCTTTCCATCTCTATATCAGTTCTGAATTAAATTACTTCCAAATTACTTTGTTTTAACCTATTCTTACCCATGCCATTCTTTCCACTATATCCAAGAATGTTTCTGAAATATAACCTATGTTTTTTACCCCTTTGGTGTACCTCCAAGGCATGTGGGATCTTAGTTCCCAGACAAGGAATGAAACCCATGCCCTCTGAAGTTGAAGTGCAGAGTCAACTCTGGACTACCAAGGAATTGCCTGAAATATAAATCCTATCAATAACCTCCCTCCTTTCCAATTTCTTCTTTATACATCGTTGACTGCTACCCCCTATACACACACACATACACACACACACACACACACAGTGTGCTTAAAAAATAGTAATAATAACCTGAATTCTTTAAAGTCTTCTACGTAGTACTTAAAGAATTCATCGGGATTTCTTTTCCAGTCTTATGTTCTCACCATTATCCTAAACCTAGCTGGAGTCCTAATTCTGATAAATGTCAATAGCTCCTCAAACTTAATGTCTGCATTGTCTTTTCCAGATTTTTGCAAAGGTTTCTCTCATGAGTTTCTCTTCTCTATTGAGCCCACTCTATAGAATCTCTTTGCTTTTCTTCATACTGTTTCACCTTCCAACTTTTCTCTTTTTCTCTGTAGAAACAAATACTGCAACAAAAACTTGACTCTAATTTTTCTATTTAATTACATAGAAACTACAGAAATTCTACAAATATCCCTAATGTTACTCTTTAAATTTTGGTGCACCCTAAAGATCTAATTCCTAGTACAGTAATTTTTCACCATCCTTAGGGGTCCCAGAACCTCCTCATTGGGAGTCAGGAGAAGGCAACGGCACTCCACTCCAGTACTCTTTTGCTCGGAAGATCCCATGGATGGAGCAGCCTGGTAGGCTTCAGTCCATGGGGTCACTAGGAGTCGGACACAACTGAGCAACTTCACTTTCACTTTTCATTTTCGTGCATTGGAGAAGGAAATGGCAATCCACTTCAGTGTTCTTGCCTGGAGAATCCTAGGGACAGGGGAGTCTGGTAGGCTGCTGTCTATGGGGTTGCACAGAATTGGACACTACTGAAGTGACTTAGCAGCAGCAGAGTGGATAAGAAAAAGTCTGCTTAATGGATAAATATGTGAGTGAATTATTATTTTCATGCCTTTATGTTAACATAAGGATTAAAACAAAAGAAATACAATATTAATACAAATTTAATATTAAGATAATGTTTATTTTATATTATAATAATGTTATCATAGCTAGCTTTTTTGAGTTTGTTTTTTTAATATAAATTTATTTATTTTAATTGGAGGTTAATTACTTCACAATATTGTATTGGTTTTGCCATACATCAACAGGAATCCACTGCAAGTTTTTATCTTAAGTTGAAACATCTTAAAATGTACTTTTATGTGATTATATAAGCTTCCAAGTTCTGTTCTTCTGCATAAAGCATGCAAAACTTTTTCAGCTTTATAATGAATTCACATGTTTTTAAAATTTTTTTTCCATAAATTATTTTTTCTAACCAGACTACATGTTTACATAGTGGTATAGTGGTTTCCTTTCAAGGAAAGTATAAGAATTATACATAGCTGTTAACAAATTAATAAGATTTTTGGTGTTAACAGGGTGTTTGCAGAGCCCTCAATGAATCATTGCTTGTTTTTTTTCCAACAGTGTCCAAAAGTATAACTCAGTCAAGAGATCCTTGTCAGAGGCAGTAAAGTAAATCATTTTTTATGATTGTTAAATACTTTCCATTTCACTTAGTGACTTTACCATCAGAAGCAACTTGTCAAAACACAGAAGTACCTGCTGACACAACACTTTATCTGTAGATATGTAAGTTGTATAAACAGATACAATTATTTTACAATTTTAGATTAATGTAAGTAGAGATTAGTTCATGCCTAAAAGAAATAGTATGCATCATTTCTTAATAATGTGTATTATCTCTAAAAGAACTTACTGAGTATGCTTCATGTTTAAAATACTACTTTTCTGGAAAAAAAAAAAAATCAAGCTTAGTGGAACTGTGGCTTAGAGGGAGACAGAGAGTAAACATGGAGAAGTAGGTGGGAGTACTAACTTGAATCAAACAAAGCTGCAAATAACCTGAGAATTGGAAGTATTCCTCAGAGAATCTTGATGGTACATTCAAGGACTTGTAAGTGAAAGAGGAAAGCATTTAAAACCAAAAGTTTCTGGCATGACTGTTGCAAAGACTTGAGCAGGTTTATTCCCAAACCCGATGTTATTGGCCTTCATGTTTGACCAGAAAAATAAACATAGTGTGGACATAAGTTTAGAAAACAGGTTCCACAATGAAGCCACGTTTCACCAAAGCTGATGAGTCCATTTAAATGTGGCTATTGAATATACTCTTGACAAATAGAAGAGAATATTCAGTACATTAAAAAAAAAAAAAAGAGTCTGAATGGATGCAGCATTTTCCTAAGAGTTGGGTTATACCTATAGAAAAGACTAACAGTCAAATCTTTCAGAAACTGAAATCTCTCTAAAACAAAAAAGTGAGTCTTAAATGACTCTTGAGATACAGACTGGAGTAAAATGATCAAGTACCAGGCAGGCAAAATTAGGAAAAGTGAAATAAAAAGTGAGAGAATGTATGTAATGTCATCTCTTAATATAGTTAAATTTTGATTAAACTATAATATGAAAACAGTACTGTATTCACTTCGAGTTCTTTTCCATTCTCTTCGATCTTTAGTAGGAATTTATTTTGAAAAAGTTTTTTACAATTTGTTCATAGGTTCTAGGGAATCATTGTGGCCAGAAGTTATAGGGGCCAAATAAATTCTCATTTTTGATGCCAGATAAACCTGTAAACTGAAAGGATAGATATAAATGCAGTAAGTGAGAAATAGATACAGAAGTGGTAGATGATCACTTCTTACATGTTGTTCATTTGTCAGTCAGATAGGATAATATATGTCATCCGTTCAGTTCAGTTCAGTTCAGTCTCTCAGTCATGTCCCACTCTTCGTGACCCCATGAATCGCAGCACACCAGGCCTCCCTGTCCATTACCATCTACCGGAGTTCACTCAGACTCACGTCCATCGAGTCCGTGATGCCCTACAGCCATCTCATCCTCTGTCGTCCCCTTCTCCTCCTGCCCTCAATCCCTCCCAGCATCAGAGTCTTTTTCCAATGAGTCAGCTCTTCTCATGAGGTGGCCAAAGTACTGGAGTTTCAGCTTTAGCATCATTCCTTCCAAAGAAATCCAAGGGCTGATCTCCTTCAGAATGGACTGGTTGCATCTCCTTGCAGTCCAAGGGACTCTCAAGGGTCTTCTCCAACACCACAATTCAAAAGCATCAGTTCTTCGGCACCCAGCTTTCTTCACAGTCCAACTCTCACATCCATACATGACC
This sequence comes from Madoqua kirkii, assembly GCA_006408675.1. Taxonomy (NCBI): domain Eukaryota; kingdom Metazoa; phylum Chordata; class Mammalia; order Artiodactyla; family Bovidae; genus Madoqua; species Madoqua kirkii. The sequence continues at coordinate 4,323 of SJYC01137930.1, read as the reverse complement.
ACAGGAAAAACCATAGCCTTGACTAGACGGACTTTAGTCAGCAAGGTAATGTCTCTGCTTTCAAATATACTATCTAGGTTGATCTTAACTTTTCTTCCAAGGAGTAAGCATCTTCTAATTTCATGGCTGCAGTCACCATCTGCAGTGATTTTGGAGCCCACAAAAACAAAGTCTGACACTGTTTCCACTGTTTCCCCATCTATTTCCCATGAAGTGATGGGACCGGATGTCATGATCTTCATTTTCTGAATGGTGAGCTTTAAGCCAACTTTTTCACTCTCCTCTTTGACTTTCATCAAGAGGCTTTTGAGTTCCTCTTCACTTTCTGCCATAAGGGTGGTGTCATCTGCATATCTGAGATTATTGATATTTCTCCCAGCAATCTTGATTCTAGCTTGTGTTTCTTCCAGTTCAGCATTTCTCATGATGTACTCTGCACAGAAGTTAAATAAGCAGGGTGACAATATAAGCCTATTAAACCTCATGCTACAGTCAACAGTACTGTGAATATATTTTTGATTGTTCTCTTAATTTTATCTTTACTATCAATTTCTTTAAATACATTGCTCTTGAGACACATCTGTGTCAACCATGGTGTTGGTCACATAGTAAGTCTTCAACAAATATTGTGGAATGAGTAAATGAGTGGTACAAATGAGTTGCAATTTTGTGTCAATTACACATCAGTCAACAGTATACTCACTTTCACTGGTACTGGTAGCCTAATAGTAAGTATTTCAAATTCCACATGTCCTAAGTGAATTCTAAGTTTTTAACCATAATATGATCCTCTTGTAGCCTTTCCCATCTCAGTCATCAACAACTTTATCCTTCCATTTCCTCTACCTTCAGAAAATATATTTCTGGATTCAATCTTTTTCACCACCTCGAGGCACTGTTACCACCTTAGTCCAAGTCTCCATCATCTCTCACTCAAATTTTTGCCATGGCTTCCTGGTTGGCTTTTGCTTTCAGTCTATGCCATCTATATCTGGCACAGCCCTCAAGAGTGGTCTTCAAAAACTCCAAGTCAGATCATGACTTTTCTCTCTTCTAAGCCATCATTGGCTGCCTCACAATGGCCTCTATTTCCTAAATGACTTACTCCTAGGCTAGAAGACTAAATGGCATTATCAAATTTCCACTGAAGTTAAGATGAGAGAAAACACAAAAAGGCAGGGTGCTCTGTAACTCGACTGCTCTTGATATGACTATATATTGGTTGAAATAGAAAATTGTGCTTTGTTAACTTGGATTTCCTTTCTCTTTCTGCTCAGTCTACTTCCTACTACTCTCATGCTGCGTACTCCTTTAAAGATGCCCTTTCTTGTGCATCATGCCTTATTCGTGCCAGTTTATTTCCAACCCAAGCCTTTGAGTTTTCTGTTCCCTTTCATCTGCAAACATCCTCCCCATGAATATCCACACTGCTCTTCTCTCATTTCTTTCAGAACTTGATTCAAATGCTACATTTTTAGAGAGGGTTTCTCTTAACTATTTAAGCTTTGCTCATTTCTAGTATTCCTTAACCTACTTTATTACTGCTTTTATTTTTTTCTATTTTAGTTGTCACCATTTGTCATAATGTCATTATATATATGTATATATATACATATATATATGTATATATGAAAGTGCAAATCACTCAGTCATGTCTGATTGTTTGCAACCCCATCGACTATACCGTCCACAGAATTCTCCAGGCCAGAATACTTGAGTGGTAGCCAAGGCTACCCACTCCAGTATCCTTGTCTGGAGAAATTCAAGGACAGAGGAAACTGGCAGGCTACAGTTCATGGGATCACAGAGTCAGATACAACTGAGCAACTAACAAACACACACTTATATAACTTAAGTATTTCAATATGTGTCCCTCTATCCCTCCCCCATAAAAAAAAAATTACATATGGTCAGGGATGTTTGTTGATTTTGTTAATTACTATAGCCCTGGAACCTAGAACAGTGCCTATCATATACAGGGGCTCAGACTCATAAATACTTGTCAGATGAATAAATGGACATCAAGAAAGTGTTATCACTCATTCCATTGTTACATATAAGGCAATGACAATCCCTTTGGTTCACTTCAGCAAGGCTGCTACCTCTTCCCAAGGAAGCACTTAAGAATTGCAGTTCAGTTCAGCTCAGTTGCTCAGTCGTGTTCGGCTCTTTGTGATCCCATGAATCACAGCAAACCAGGCCTCCCTATCCATCACCAACTCCTGGAGTTCACTCAGACTCACGTCCATTGCGTCAGTGATGCCATCCAGCCATCTCATCCTCTGTCATCCCCTTCTCCTGCCCCCAATCCCTCCAAACTGACTCACAAATTCTTTTTCATTAGCATTTCCTTCTGTCTCCTCACTTTCTATTTTCCCCTCCTCTTTCTCCTAATAAAATGACTTGTTTGAATTACATCCAATGTAATCTCTTCCTTGTAGCCATGTGGGAACCTGTATATTCCAATTTCCTTTATTTTCAACAACTTAAAATGCAAATATACACACTCGCATGCTTTCTTAAATTTAGTGAAGAGGAAAAAAAGATAAGAATAGATTGCAGTTCAGACTTTTACAGTTTTCTCATGACCTTAATTTGTGAACTGAAAGTCCACCAATACTTGGTTATACTTCAATAATTATTATTTGACAAAAATGTATAATAATATTTAATTACAAATATTTGAGAATAATCAAATTAGGCCAAAGACCGTGGGTGTGCTCTAGGCTCAGCTTCTGTTAAACTGTAGGTGTGATAGTTTGCCCTGGATATTAGATATTATGCTGTGTTTGAATTCAAGTCCTGGAACCACTTATCTTACATTTGGGTCATTTAGTAAATCAGTAATTTTCTCAAATGAGAACTTCTCTTATATTCTCCTTAGTAATCAACTGCTATGCTGAGATTAAAGCATATGATAAGAGCATTTTTAGTCCATATATTCCTCCAATGAAAGCAAACAATAATTTATGCTAATATCATTGTGATTTTATATTTATGAATTATAACATGAAGGAACGAATATTTAGACTTCCTGTTACAGATTTCTCTTTTTCCATCAGAACTATAAAGGAGTTGTAAGGCAATTAAGAGTGTTGCCTGGAGGTACAGCACTGGAATTTTAAAAGTTTAAAGGCATTTTTGAATAGTAATATGCTGTAATATGCCTTTTAAATTCTACATGCACTTTACGATCTTTCATGGAAAATTGCCAAGTTAACATGATAACGTAAAGCCCTGCTTTCCTTAGGGAATAATTTTAGGAAAATAAGCTTAGCTTGATTTTCATGGAAAAAAAAATTAAATAGTAGTATGGCTGTTTAAATTTTGTCACATTTCTTTTTGTGGGTGTCTTGAAGTAAATGAACAGGCTTATGTAAACATTATGATTTGGCTTCTCTTCAACATTAGAAAGAAGCAGTGTGTAACTAGTGACGTACATGGGCTTTACGTCAAGAGATTTTTGCCATTTTTCAAGCTAGATATAGCTTTTGTACCAACAAATGAAACACAGTTCTTCAGTGTTAGCCTTGAGGAGAAAAACCCTATAATACTTCAATGAACTTTTTGCATTTTAGGTTTGTTGACCAGAGTATTTATATATCTAATGCTACCAAATACTAATTTTATCATGTATCCAAGTTAATTAATCAATTGTTATCTATAGTACTCATGGAGGGCAAACTTGTTCCTATTAGGGACCTGCTGATCTAGATGTTTATAAGTGAGAATTCATATAAATATGTGAGCAGCTTATTCTGCCTTCCTGTGAAATAGCAGTTATGTTGCATGTACATGTTGAATAAACCAAAGTCTAAGAATAATTTACATTTAGAATTTTGAATACTATCACAACTAGACAGCAACTAAAAGAAGAAAAGTATTTACTAGAGATTCTTATGTTGCAGTTAGAAATCATTCTTTCATCAAAGATGTGGTTTTAATTTTCTGATGGGTTTCTGCCTAAATGTGCTATTCTTGTCTCAACTTTATAATTCCTTGGTCTTTCAGTGCTTTATCTTGCACTATGTGTGTCTTTTATTTCTGTTTACAGAGGCACTTTCAGTTACCTTTGAGTAACACCAGGAGCCTTTCTGTAGACTCTTGAATTGCTTTCTCTGTCAATTAACTCAAGTTTTTCATGCAGGAAAGACCACTGTCAATTGAACAGCTTGTTTCTAGGGTGAGCTGCTAACATGAGTGCATTTAAGGGTTTGCTTTTGTGCATTCATACCCAAACTCTTAAGCAATGATGTCAGCATTACCCTAAAGATTAAAAAAAAAAGAAAAGGACAGGTGAAAAATCTGGATCGAGTTTATTCT
>SJYC01137928.1:0-10086 GCA_006408675.1 Madoqua kirkii | reverse complement strand
CTAGTCTTTCCCATTCTGTTGTTTTCCTCTATTTCTTTGCATTGATCACTGAAGAAGGCTTTCTTATTTCTTCTTGCTATTCTTTGGAACTCTGCATTCAGATGATTATATCTTTCCTTTTCTCTTTGGCTTTTCACCTCTCTTCTTTTCACAGCTATTTGTAAGGCCTCCCCAGACAGCAATTTTGCTTTTTTGCATTTCTTTTCCATGAGGATGGTCTTGATCCCTGTCTTCTGTACAGTGTCACGAACCTCATTCCATAGTTCATCAGGCACTCTAAAATTCGCATCTCAATTGGTTGTTTGGTTTAGTGAAAAATGACTAAAGAATTATCCTCATAACTTTTAAAAAAATCAAATAGCCTTTATGGTCAAAAGATAAACCCATTAAAAATTATGTTTGAGTAATATAAAAAAAATTATGTTACTATAGTGGGAAATATTTCAAATAAAATTAGACATGGTATAAATGAGAGAATTGTTTGCATCCAATATTTATCTTGAAAGAACAAATCAGAAGCAGCCAAAGCTTATTTACAAGTCAACTTTCTCATTTTACTTGGGAAAAAAAAATGAAGATTATACAGGAAACCTCACAAGAACAGCTTCTGTCCAATTCAAGAAGAGTGAGATAATTTGCAATTTCTAAGTAAATTTTGAAATTAGCCATTTACAGGTATATATTAGCCATAAATATCAACAAATTACCTCCTCCCAAAATGTCTATTCTATGAATCTTTATTGTGTGCATGTGATATGAAGCAAACATGCCTCTTCTAATGTGTATTTAGAGCACAAGCAACAGGTAACTAGATGACTTATGTATTGATATAAACATGTGGCATATGTGTGTCACAGTGTAAATTAAAGTGCTGGAAATGTTTTCTGATTTTTCTTAAATTAAACAAAATCAAACATAAAACCTTCACTTTAATCTCACATTTATTTTAAAGATTCTACAAACACTCAAGGACACACACAGGAATCCAACCCAGTCCTCTTGACCTCAGGTTGAAATCTGTCAGTAACCAAGAAGACTGGAATATGTGTGTGGATTTGTGCACACATGTACATATATGCACACATGTATGTGTGTGTATTTATTGCTGTTTTTTCTCTTTCCTTTTCTGTCCCTGCCAACTCATTAAGCTACTGCAGAGGCTGGCTGGGAGGGAAAGGGCACGTCCTACTTCAAAGGTGCATTTGTAATCCACTGTCACTGCTCTCTGGGGTGTCAACTTCAAATATTGGTCTTTTATCCTGGAGGTGCCTTTGAAGGCTATTTGACAACTTTCCCATTGACTACTAATATCCCGCAATTCTCTGAAGCAGGTAATGCCCTCCACAGCCACCTCTTCCCACCCGTCTTCTACTCTGTTGGTGTGACCCAGTGTAGACCTTTACCTGGATTTGTTTGGTCCTGCCTGCCATCCTCTTTGAGCTGTTTCATTCACCTCGACCACCTCCACACATCCTGTAACTCGTAGCCTGCCTGAACTGAAAGTTCTGTTCAAATGTTACCCAAAAAAGCAGGCACTAATCACTATGGGATCCATAGGGTCAGTTTTCAAAGCACCCACATGTGACTATAGCAACCCATGCTGAGTTCCTCAAAGCTTCCTTTCACTGTGGCCTTCAAAGCATCTTCTGACACAGTCTTAAATAGACTATAGGATTAGAGTATAACAAGCATCCATGTCTTTCTTTCCACTTTGTGTTAAGAAGATAAGTATTCTCGAGAAGCTGTATTTAAGCACTCTTGAAAATTTTAGAGTATTCTAGTACATCTATATAGAATATATACACATATATATATATATATATACACACTTATCAGCAATATCAGCAATGCTTCAGTTTCCCTGAGCATGTGGATAGTGGGTATAGTCAATTTTAATCATCATTAGATAGATAAATACTGCAATTCACACACACACACACACACACACACACACACATACCCCACACCACATACCACACAAAACATCACATACCCAGACAAATATATCACTCACACACTATGTTTAAATGCTATGTCAACTATAGGCATTTTATCCTAACGACTTGTTGAATATTGTATATTATTTATGTCACATAACAAGTTTTGATTGCAAATTTTGAAGTACCTGCTTTGTTCATGTTAAAAAGAATAAATGAAACAGAAGCTACACTTGCACAATGCAGTCTCCTTTTTTCCCTCCTGCCCTAACCACTCCCAACTATGCACATCAATGAAGAAAAGACAAAGAAATATAAATCAATTAAGGATGAGTATTACGTGGAAACGAGACAGCTTCCTCCCAAGTCTGAAGTCATTTTGAGTTAATTAAAAACAGGCTATTTCTAAAGCAAAGAGGACATCTTTAGTCTTTAAAAATATGAATTCTGATTTTTTTTTCTGCTTCCATATTTCTGTTGCTCATTTCCTCACTAGAGGCTAAAATTGTTAGGTTGATCAAAGGATAGAAACACTTGGAAAAAGGACCAAGGGCAATTGCTCCTAATATGTTGCTGTCTTCCCTGGAAGTTTCCAGTTTGCTCAGACAGTCTCACTGGAGCATGAAGGACACACACAGACCCATGGTATCTTTTATTCTGTTTGTCTTTCCACTCTCATTTTCCAGCCTGTTTCATACAGCAGCTATTCAAACGTTTTTTGGATACTTTCATTAGCTATGGCGTCCAAAAGTTTGGTTAAAATAGTAAGCGAGCTGACCAAGCAACATTCTGGCTTTTTTTGTTGTTTTATTGGGCACACCAGTCATTTAGTGCCCCTCCTCCACTTTATTCTCCTAGCCCCAGAACACAGCCTTCTCTGGATGGGTATCTGGCTGTTTGGCCAGTGACCACTTTATTGCAGGCCACACATCTGCGTCCTCGGAATCTGAGACCTCGCCTTTATGTCAGGGCATCAGGGGTTGTTCTGCCAAAACTCCAAGAGCCGTTTATTTCTTTTCTGTTCTTTCCTGTCTCCTCTTTTTCTTCTTTCTTTAATCCCCAAGAACAATATGAGCTGCACCTATAGCTGACACTACTAGAATACTAGAGTATATCTCAAGTGGATTGTTAACTCATCTTCTAGCCCCATTACTGACTGATCCTGTGAGTCTAGAAGAGTCATTTAAATTCTCTCCTGGAAGCTTATCTACAGAATCAACCCTATTAAAGGACTCTGTGAGGAGCAAGGATGCTATATATATTGTTATTACTCTTAGGTCAGAAGGCCCCTAATCTATGGCTGACTTTGGTTAAAAGGGCATAAGCTGAAGGAATTCAATTAACTAGTTCAAGGCTATCTCTTAGCTAAATTTCTCTTTTCTCTCTTGAAAGCAGCAGTTGGTATCATTACACTGGGCTTTTTAAAGGAAAAGGAAGAACAATGATTGATGTCTTTTGAAGGCTCCACCCACATTAAAGAAACAGTTACAAAACTATGATATCTATAACAGTGCTGGGTTAATATTTTAATCTCTAAATAAACATTTCAGAACTCTTTACTCTCGATAAAGATTATACATGCATATCTGCACAGATTTAGAATTTAAGAGAATCTCATCTGTGCTCACAACCTGGAAAATATTATCATATTTAAGGCCCACATGGAAAGGAACTATTAGGACCTACCAGTGACAGTTTATACACAAAAGTCAACCCCTTTTCAAATGTCATTTCCATTAGTATCTTATATCAGAATTACAAGTGAAATGAACACACTGTAACTTGGTATTTTAAAGGTTATGTTGAAGGAGTAGAGAGGCTTAAATTAATTTTCTCTGCTCTTATCCAGTAGGCCTTTACCTCAATAGGATTTCCTATAATTCTATCTTAATCCATGTCTTTGTGGATGAACCAAACAGACCACAACACAGGAGAGCCTGCCAAAGTGGCTCCCTGCCAGAAGTCCTTTCTACCCTTTAAGAGGGACTTCAGCTTAATAATTGTACAGCAAGCCAAATCAATCAAGAAAGCAGAGAGCAGACGCATATCTTATTATGCTCTGCAAAGATCTATTTGTTTAGCCATGTGCAAATATTGCCCTAAAATGGTCGGAAGGTTAGCACGTTAATCATTTGCTAGATCTATTCAATCCTTAACATTAATGTCAAGAATAAATCATTTCAAGGAATTTTTCTACATAAGTAACATTAGTATGATATTTGGAAGGAGCTGCACTGTTGATTTTGTTTCTAGAAACTTGATATAGACAGAGAAGAAGAAAATCCTTCATATTTAGAAGGTCAAACAAAACTTATATATTTGAGATTATAGAGCAGCCAAATATAGTAAAAGTATTTTCTAGCAATACCAGTTAGATAAAACATAAATGTTAAATGAAGGCTAAAAGTCTACCTTGCCACCTGAGCTTATGCAGTGGTCTAAATTATTGCAAGTATAATACACAGGCTCAGTAAGTATGCCTTCATCAGCTGCTTTACTCGAATTATTCTTGTGGCAATTTTTCCTTTCCTTACAGATTGGCTGCTGTTAAGAGGCTGGAAAAGAATGTATTATTTATTTTAAGGACAATGTAGGATCACATTGGGTAAAAATATATTAGATGTTCACTAGTTAGACATCTATCACAGTAAATATTGTTCCATATCACTTAGGAAGTTTGAGTCTAACTTTCAGCTTGATGGTGATAAGAGATCTTCCTGATCCAGGGATCAAACCCATATCTCCCACATTGCAGGGAGGTTCTTTACCAGCTAAGCCACTAGGGAAGCCCAAGAATACTGGAGTGGGTAGCCTGTCCCTTCTCCAGTAGATCTTCCTGACCCAGGAACTGAACCAGAGTCTACTACATTACAGTTGGATTCTTTACCAGTTGAGCTACTAGATAATCCTAGTAAACTGAGGATATTAAACTTGCTTAAGTTTATTTGAGTCAAGCAGAATCCAGTCTAACGGAAAGGAACACCAAGGAGCTGTACAATATGAAAGACTTTTATAGATAGAAGGGAGCAGAAACAAGGAAGTTATATAAGCTAAAAAACTCAGGTTGGTTATCACAAGGTCACTTTCCTTTATGGGATGGCAGGGGTCTGCCATCAGATGACCTAACTGGTGCTGGTCAGAAGATTCTTCTTTGATTGGTCTAACATTCCACTTCCAGGATTCCTAACGCTATAATTAATAAGTCTTGGATTTGTGATGTGGGACTTAGCATAAGTGACTCCATTTGAGGCCTGTTGTCTTGTTTTTAACAATGTGATTTAACATTATTGAATTTAGAATTTTTTTTCACTAATATGATTTTGGCCATAAATACCATGGCTGAAAATATCCAAATCAGACTAGATTTTTATATTAACCAATGAATAAAAAGGATGACTGAGTAAACACCCTTTGAATGGATAAACAGGATGAAAAATGTTTATTCTTTCCTTTTATCCAGAAATTATACTAAAGCAGAAATGGGTCTTCTTATTTTTAGATAGACTCTTAGAAAGTCATACACTCACTGCACTCAAATACTTAAAGAAAAAATATTAATACTTTGTGTACTGTGAGAGATTTTTAAAATGTGAGACATAACCGTGCTGTAATCTGTTTTTAAAACAAGGGAGGGGGCAGAAAATGAATTGATCAGTTTTTGACATTGTCCTCAGTGAAATGCCTTCTATTCTTGAACTACAGATTCCCTATAGAAATTATCTCAACTTCTCAAGAACTCCCCTATAAATAAAAATTTCTCTAGATTCACCCACACTGTATTTCTATTACTTAAAATAACACAGTCCCTAGAAATTCTGTACTGAGTTTAATGTCTGGGGAAATCCTCAGTCCCTATCTTTTTACTCAAACATTGGCAGGTGACACTTCATCTTAAAATAATTAAAATTTTAAAACTTATTCAAAGCAATTTCCTTGAATATCTCCCTGGAGCCCTTTCTTCATCTTCATGCATAATGTTCTTTCTATATTTATGTACCTATTATTTAATACACTCATCTATCCATCCACTTGTCTATTGTTTCATATATCTAATACTTGTACATCTTTTTTGTTTGTCTCTAAATATCATAGAGGACTCTCAAAAGCCTCTTGAACTGCAAGGAGATCTAACTAGTTAATCCTAAAGGAAATCAGTCCTGAATATTCATTGGAAGGACTGATGCTGAAGCTGAAACTCCAATACTTTGGCCACCTGATGCGAAGCACTGACTCATTTGAAAAGACCCTGAGGCTGGGAAAGATTGAAGGTGGGAGGAGAAGAGGACAACAAAGGATGAGATGGTCAGATGGCATCACCAACTCAATGGACATGAGTTTGAATAAACTCCGGGAGTTGGTGATGGACAGGGAGGCCTGCTGTGCTGCATGCAGTCCATGGGGTCGCAAAGTGTTGGATACGACTACTGCAAGGAGATCTAACTAGTTAATCCTAAAGGAAATCAGTCCTGAATATTCATTGGAAGGACTGATGCTGAAGCTGAAACTCCAATACTTTGGCCACCTGATGCGAAGCACTGACTCATTTGAAAAGACCCTGAGGCTGGGAAAGATTGAAGGTGGGAGGAGAAGAGGACAACAAAGGATGAGATGGTCAGATGGCATCACCAACTCAATGGACATGAGTTTGAATAAACTCCGGGAGTTGGTGATGGACAGGGAGGCCTGCTGTGCTGCATGCAGTCCATGGGGTCGCAAAGTGTTGGATACGACTGAGTGACTGAACTGAACTGATCCATATATTTATCTACCTATATACATATTTATTTACATTCAATATGTCAATGATCTAGCCTCAACCATCAGTTTCAATCTTTGACCCTCTATTTCTACCCAATTTTTACCTCAGAGAAGGTTTATTAAATGATTTTTTTAAATGTTGCACACAATTCTTAATTTGCTTTACTTGCACCTCATAGGCTGAATATTTATTCTAAGAATTCTGCCACTTAAATGCAACATATTAGTGCATTTTTTTAATCTATAGATATTGGCATGTTCTCTTCTTCCTTGATGTTATAACTTTCTTAGAAATCTACTAATATTTATCTATTATGTAATTTTTTATATTCCACTTTGTTTCCTGGGCTTCCCGGGCTTCCTGGTGGCTCAGATGATAAAGAATCTGCCTGCAATGCAGACCAGGGTTCAATTTTAGGGTTGCAAAGACCCCCGGGAGGAGGAAATGACAACCACTCCAATATCCTTGCCTGGAGAATTACATCGATAGAGGAGCCTTGCAGTCTATATAGTCCATGGGGATACAAAGAGTCAGACATGCATGCCTGAACAACTAAAACTTTCATTTCTTCTTTGTTTTCTAGCTATCTAATTGAACTTGTACTACCCCAGTAATAAACAGTATTTTACTTGAAGGTTGGATCTCTTGATCCTTTTTTTTTTTTGTTTGGCCGAGGGGGTGGGGGGGACTTTGTGTATCATTTAATATAAAGCACAGAATTCTGTGAATAGTGGACATTTAGCTCTTGACTGGATTATGTAATCAATGTGTGAAAATTAACTTGGAAAAATTGTCAGCACTGGTTAGTATTGCTGTGGTAACCTGGATTCAAGAAAATTTGGGAAAGAGCTCCTAAAGTGACCCAGGAACAAGTTGATATCAGTTCCGTTAGTCGCTCAGACGTGTCCGACTGTTTATGAACCCATGAATTGCAGCACGTCAAGCCTTCCTGTCCATCACCATCTCCTGGAGTTCACACAGACTCATGTTCATCAACTCTGTGATGCCATCCAGCCATTTCATCCTCTGTCATCCCCTTCTCCTCCTGCCCCCAATCCCTCCCAGCATCAGAGTCTTTTCCAATGAGTCAACTCTTCTCATGAGGTGGCCAAAGTACTGGAGTTTCAGCGTTAGCATCATTACTTCCAAAGACATCCCAGGGCTGATCTCCTTCAGAATGGACTTGTTAAATCTCCTTGCAATCCAGGGGACTCTCAAGAGTCTTCTCCAACAGCACAGTTCAAAAGCATCAATTCTTCGGTGCTCTGCCTTCTTCACAGTCCAACTCTCACATCCATACATGACCACAGGAAAAACCATAGCCTTGACTAGACAGACCTTTTCTGGCAAAGGAATATCTCTGCTTTTGAATATACTATCTAGGCTGGTCATAACTTTTCTTCCAAGGAGTAAGCGTCTTTTAATTTCATGGCTGCAGTCACCATCTGCAGTGATTTTGGAGTCACCCAAAAATAAAGTCTGACACTGTTTCCACTGTTTCTCCATCTATTTCCCATGAAGTGGTGGGACTGGATGCCATGATCTTTGTTTCCTGAATGTTGATCTTTAAGCCAACTTTTTCACTCTCCAATTTCACTTTCATTAAGAGGCTTATTAGTTCCTCTTCACTTTCTGCCATAATGTTGGTGCCATCTGCATATCTGAGGTTATTGATATTTCTCCCAGCAATCTTGATTCTAGCTTGTGTTTCTTCCAGTCCAGCGTTTCTCATGATGTACTCTGCATATAAGTTAAATAAGCTGAGTGACAGTATACAGCCTTGACGCACTCCTTTTCCTATTTGGAACCAATCCAGGGTTAGAGATGTGATGCTGGAGACCTGCAGGAACCTGGCCTCTGTGGAGCATGGGCTGAGTAGTTGTGATGCACAGGCTTAGTTGCCCCGAGGCCTGTGGGATCTTCCAGGACCAGGAAATGAACCCATGTCCCCTGCATTGCCAGCAGGATCCTTAATCATCAGACCACCAGGGAAGTCCCTACAAAGTCTTTTGAATCCAGGGGTAAACTTTGGGAGATACCAAGCTAAGGAACAGTGGCTGTGTTTTGCTGGGGCAGCCATGAAGTGATCCCCCACTCCCAAGGTAAGAGAAACCCAAGTAAGATGGTAGGTGTTGCAAGAGGGCAACAGAGGGCAGACACACTGAAACCATACTCACAAACTGATTTGGATTTAACTTACTACTGGAGATGTGAAAGTTGGAAGATAATTGTAGTTTTATAGTTTTTCCCCACCCCAAATAGAAAAGGTGGTTTTCATGACATAGTGGATTTACAGAGTGAGGGAGAGTAAAAAATCAAAGGTGAATTTGTTAATTTAGCTAGCATGAGAGATTGGTCAAACAGTACCACAATGGATAACTCTGAGAGCTAGACAAGAGAAATAAAGGTTTGGGGCAGGTAATCATATGCCATTATAGTGAGTGGGTTCAATGATGGAGTGTAGACTGACAGGAGACCAGACGGGAGAGGCATATGAGAAGTGCACAGGGAAGGAGTCAGCAGAGCCTTGGGAGGAATCCAATTATCATTAAGGACAACTGAGAAAGTGATATACTTTCAGAAGGAGCAAGTGACCAGTAATAAACAAGCCAGATTGGAAGAGTGATCACAAATAGAGAACAGCTTGATATTAGCAAGAAGGTGGTCACATTTAAGCACATGAAGGGGTATTTCAGTGGAATGGTAACATTTTTATCTCATTATTAAAAATAATAACATATCTTCCTCTGTCCTTTCTTTTTAATGTGTGATTTCTCACATGAAATAGTCTTCTTGCGAGGACCAGCCAATAAAATTGTTTAATATATAAGGTTAGATTATATATGGCATAATATATAAAATATAGCTGGCTGGCTCAGATGGTAAAGCATCTGTCTACAATGCAGGAGACCCGGGTTCAATCCCTGGGTCGAGAAGATCCCCTGGAGAAGGAAATGGCAATCCACTCCAGTACTATTGCCTGGAAAATCCCGTGGACAGAGGAGCCTGGTAGGCTACAGTCCATGGGGTTGCAATGAGTCCGACACGACTGAATGACTTCACAGGTATGTGGCAAAACTTAATATATTTTAGCTTCCTATTCATAATCTAAAAAATCCAGGTCAGGCAATATGGATCCTATTTTTAATCTCATCTCCAAATTCTTTCTTAATTTAGAGTATCATCAATATAATGTTCTCCCTTTGCTGGTAGCTCAGCTAGTAAAGAATCTGCCTGCAATGCAGGAGACCCAGGTTTGATTCTTGGGTCTGGAAGATCCCCTAGAAAAGGGAAAGGCCACTCACTCCAGTATTCTTGGGCTTCCCTTATGGCTCAGCTGGTAAAGAATCTGCCTCCAATGCAGGAGACCTGGGTTCAATCCTTGGGATT
>SJYC01137927.1:0-15962 GCA_006408675.1 Madoqua kirkii | reverse complement strand
ATCCTGTCATCTCCTTCTCCTCCCACCTGCAATGTCTCCCAGCATCAGGGTCTTTTCTGATGAGCTAATTCTTCACATCAGGTAACCAAAGTACTGGAGTTTCAGCATCAGCCCTTCCAGTGAATATTCAGGACTGATTTCCTTTAGGATGGATTTTATGTTGGATTTCCTTGTAGTCCAAGGGACTTTCAAGAGTCTTCTCCAACACCACAGTTCAAAAGCATCAATTAACTTCTTACTTAAAAGCCTAAGGAAATAAAACCCAGTGTGTTGCTGTAGAAACACAATAAAGATCCAAGTTTCATGACTAATTCAATGTTCTTTCCAAGTCACTGTAAAATCTTCATGCACTCCTGCCCTTTTGACTTATCTATTCAGCTGAATTTAGTAGTTAACTAACTTGAACAATGAAAATCAGAAGACTGTCAAATATTACTAGTGATGGCTAGTAAGTTGGGTGAGCAAGTCTGACCTACTTTAATGCAAAGATTCAAAATATAAACCTAATTCAGCTGCCACCAAGAGCTTAACATTAAATATAAGTATACACACACACACATATGTGTATATATATATATATACACACACACATAAATCCATACACTTATGGACACCTTATCTTCAACAAACGCAAGAATATACAATGGAGAAAAGACAATCTCTTTAACAAGTGGTGCTGGAAAAACTGGTCAACCACTTGTAAAAGAATGAAACTAGAACACTTTCTAACACCATGCACAAAAATAAACTCAAAATGGATTAAAGATCTAAATGTAAGACTAGAAACTATAAAACTTATAGAGGAGAACATAAGCAAAACACTCTCCAACATAAATCACAGCAGGATCCTCTATGATACACCTCCCAGAATACTGGAAATAAAAGCAAAAATAAGCAAATGGGATCTAATAAAAATTAAAACCTTCTGCACAACAGGAAACTATCAGCAAGGTGAAAAGACAGCCTTCAGAATGGGAGAAAATAATAGCAAATGAAGCAACTGACAACTAATCTCAAAAATATACAAGCAACTCTTGCAGCTCAATTCCAGAAAAATGACCCAATCAAAAAATGGGCCAAAGAACTAAATATAAATTTCTCCAAAGAAGACATACAGATGGCTAACAAACATGAAAAGATGCTCAACATCACTCATTATTAGAGAAATGCAAATCAAGACCACAATGAGGTACCATTTCACACCAATCAGAATGGCTGTGATCCAAGAGTCTAAAAGTAATAAATGCTGGAGAGGATGTGGAGAAAAGGGAACCCTCTTACACTGTTGATAGGAATGCAAACTCGTACAGCCACTATGGAAAACAGTGTGGAGATTCCTTAAAAAACTAGAAATTGAACTGCCTTATGGCCCAGCAATCCCACTGCTGGGCATACACACCGAGAAAACCAGAATTGAAAGAGACATGTGTACCCCAATATTCATTGCAGCACTGTTTATAATAGCCAGGATATGGAAGCAACCTAGATGTCGATCAGCAGACGAATGGATAAGAAAGCTGTGGTACATATACACAGTGGAGTATTAGCCATCAAAAAGAATACATTTGAATTAGTTCTAATGAGGTGGATAAAACTGGAGCCGATTATACAGAGTGAAGTAAGCCAGAAAGTAAAACACCAATACTGTATACTAACACATGTATATGGAATTTAAAAAGATGGTAATGATAACCCTGTATGCGAGATAGCAAAAGAGACACAGATGTATAGAACAGACTTTTGGACTCTGTGGGAGAGGGAGAGGGTGGGATGATTTGGGAGAATGGCATTGAAACATGTGTACTATCATGTAAGAAATGAATCGCCAGTCCAGGTTCGATGCATGATACTGGATGCTTGGGGCTGGTGCACTGGGATGATCCAGAGAGATGATATGGAGAGGGAGGTGGGAGAGGGGTTCAGGATTGGGAATCCAACACATCCGTGGTGGATTCATGTCGATATATGGCAAAACCAATACAGTATTATAAAGTAAAATTTAAAAAATAATTTTAAAAATTAATAAGTTATATACATATATACATATGGCCTTCCCTGGTGGTCCAAATATTTAAAATCTGTCTGCAGTTCAGGCCGCCCAGATTTGATCCCTGGGTCTGGAAGATCCCTTGGAGAAAGGAATGCCAATCCATTGCAGTAGTCTTAATTATGCCTGGAAAATCCCACAGGCATAGCAGCCTGGCAGGCTAAAGTTCATGGGGTCACAAAGAGTTAGACATGACTGAGTGATTAACACAATAACTTAAATATCAAAAAATATATCAAAGTTACAGAAAACACACACACACATACACACACTGCTTTCCTTATAATCCTAAATACATAGAGTAAATCTTATCATGTTTCTTACTAATTTATAACTTCAATACACAGGTCAAAGGGGAAAAATTAAAAGCCACAGGTATGAAAAGACGAGATCTGTTTTTATCCAAGTCTTTCTGGCAAGAAGTTCTTGCTTTTAATAGCACAACCACCTGAAACCATAGAAGGAGACAGGAACTTCCTCCCTTGTTTTGTTTTTCTTTCCCCCCCAAATTATCCACTAATCTTTTAATTAAACATGAATGATGGAGAAATGGCAAGTGAGCAGGAGAAGATGAGGAACACAGCCTCTTTATGTATTTGTGCAACTCTAATCATTCTGCACATCTCTCAGAGATCTGTATTAATTACATGGAATCTAATCCATTCTACTAAAACTGATATTGGCAGCCACCATGGTTGGCTCCAGTTCATAGCATTTGTAGACACAGGTTGGTAAAATATATAACCTAGAATAGAAACTTTCAGGAGGGCTTTACATAGTAGAGGATGCTAAAATTTTAGAATATGGTTTCATATAAATTTGGACTTTAAATAATAAAAGATCTTTGATTTTTCTGGAAGTCTCTCAATCATATATTTAATTTTATGTGCATGCATGCTCAGTCACTTCAGTCGTGTCTGACTGTCCACAATACTATGGACTGCAGCCCGCCAGGCTCCTCTGTCCGTGGGATTCTCCAGGCAAGGATACTGGAGTGGATTGCCATGCCCTCCTCCAGGGCATCTTCCCAATTCACAAATTGCACCAGTGCCTGTTGCATCTCCTGCATTGCTACTGAGCCACCAGGGAAATCCATTTGACTTAATATTTCCTCTCAATTCAGTAAGGTGCTTTTTATTTTAGTCATAAAAGTATAGTTTTGGCAAAAATATATGGAAATACTAAGGCATATACGATACCAACAAGTATTTTTTTAAGACAAGAATTTAAAGAAAAAACAGTACATATCCCACTCTATATAACAGTGACAGAGACTGCTTAGTGAGTGCTTACTACATATGAGGAACTGTGCTAAGCATTTTTTATAAGTTATTGAAGTGATTCCATGTAATTATTTGCAGTTTTACTTTTGAGAACAAAAGCCTCAAGAACAAGTCACTCACCCACATTTAAATATTTCTTGTGTCTCTGATACTCATAATCCATGAATTCTAAATCATTCACTCTTTCTCTCACAGTTTCCTCCACCTCTCCTGTGCTCCCCAGACCAAGTGATATTTCAAGGGATTCTATTTCATTCATTTAGTCAACAAACATTATGTTTACACACTCTTGGCACTCTTTTAGGTGCTTGATTCATATCAGTTAGCACAATAAACATACCCTTTGTCTTCATCAAGCGACATTCGTTTCCTAATGTTAGATCTCAGTTCCCTTACTTTGCTCTCGCTTTGTCATAGAATTCTGGCACAATTCCCACCCTGGTTAAATCTAACTCTTTTGTCTGTTCTCACACTTGTCAAACACATATGCTAAAATCCATGGCCATGTCACCTGACTTCACTATTAATTGCTAACCAAGAACAACAAATGGGCTGCTATCAATAACCACAAATACCAAAGTTACCTTCTCTCCTGCTTTTTTTCACTTCCTTAGATGATTTTCAATTTTGTCCTTACCTTGAACTTGGTTCCTGTGTTACAGAGAAAATAGTCAAGATCGAAACTGTACAAACTTCTGCTGTGAAAACTGTCACTGTACCTGTATCTGTATTTGTCTCTCTTTCCAATTTGTATTTGTCCCACTTGGCTCTCCTTCCTGCCACTGTAAAGATTCTTTCTATGCTTCTATTCAAAGAGAATGTTTCCCAGGTGTCAATGCGCCTAGTTGCTCAGTTGTGTCCAACTCTTTGTGACACTTTGGGCTGTAGCCATCAGGCTCCTTTGTCCATGGGACTTTTCAGGCAAGAATATTGTTTTGTCATGTCCTTTTCCAGAGGATCTTTCAGACCCAGCAGTCAAACCCATGTCTCCTGCATTGCAGGTATATTCTTTACTGCTGAGCCACCAGTGAGAATCTACCTGCCAAATAGAAGATGCAAGAGACGGGGGTCTGATCTCTGTATCAGGAAGATTCCCCTGAAGAAGGAAATGGCAGCACACTCTATTTCCAGGTAGTGCCTTGAAAATGCCATGGACTGAGGAGCCCGGTAGGCTATAGCCCAAAGGCAGAGTCTGACACAACTGAGCAACTGAGGACTACATTCAAGGAGAAGCTCCCCTCATTTGATTCCATTAATTCTATTCTAGCATCTGTCCTCATTTACTCATGTATAACCAACTTATTTCTTTTTTAAAGAACTTCTATAAATATACAGCTATATTAGCTCACAGCAAAAACAAACAAACAAACAAACAAAAGTCTCTTGATCCAAGATCGCTTTCCCTTTTCTCTCCCATTAATCTTTTCTTTACCTTGAAAGAAAGGCATGTCCTACTCTTTGCGATCCCATGGACTATAGCCTGCCAGTTTCCTCTATCCATGGAATTATCCAGGCAAGAATACTGAATGGGTTGCCATTTCCTTTTCCATGGGGTCTTCCTAACCTAGGAATCAAACCTGAGTCTCTGGCACTGCAGGCTACCATTTGAGCCACCAGGGAAGCACTTTGTTTATTTTAAAGTTCTTCAAACTGTATCTTGTTCACAATTCTCTCTTTTATCTGGTTCTAAAAGGCTCTCAGTTCCATGACTTTACAATAATCTCTCCTGTCAATGCCACCATTGACCGTGACTTGCTAAACTGAGGATAGCCCCCACTCATCTTACTTATCTGACAGCAATGTTGGAATAACTAACACGGTCTCTTTCTTGAAACATGTTTTATAACTGATTTCTTGGATGCAGATTTTTTGATTCTTCTCCTACTCTCCAGAGACTGTGTTCAGATTTCTTTGTTTGATATTCTTTAACTCTCTCAGCCTCCGGATTCTGGGTGCTGAGAACTCAGTCAAGCAATGTCTTTTCTTTTAAAGCACTTACTACCCTACTGGAATCATCTAGTCTTCTATCATGTACATGTTGCTGATTTCCCAAGTTATATTTTCAGGCTGAAATATCTACTCTAAATATACCTAAAATACATCTCATGTCCATGTTCTGTCTTCCTTGTCTCCCTCCTACCAATAAAAGTTTTAGGTCTTCTTCTTGGTTAGCAGTAAACTCTCTCTTCCATATGTTGAAGATAATTGAAAGCTTTGTCTTGATTTATCCTTTTCTCTCACAACACAGCACCAAAACTACCTGTTTTGAGATATCATCACCTTTAGCCTGCTTTATGAAAGCAGGTAATACTTTAGGAAAATATTACAATACTTTCCTAAAGGGCTTCTCTGTTTTCACTTCCTTTCACATCATTTCTCAGTAAAAGAGCTAAAATTATCACTTTTAAATTAAAGGTAGACCCTGTCCCCTTTTGATATAAATCTGCTAACTGCGGAAGATGATACCTGTCACTGGATGTGGGTCTGACAATTGCTGTGGATCTATTTCTGTTTTGTAAACAAATTTAATTATATCTTAAAAAAAATGAACTTATAGCTACCAAAGGGGAAAGTGGGAAGCAGAGATAAATTAGGTATTTGGGATTCAAAAATACACAATACTATATATAAAACAGACAAACAAAAAAGATTGACTGTATAGCATAGGGAACTCAACTCAATATTCTGTACTAAGGTCTATGGGAAAATAATTTTAAAAGGAACATATACACACTTGAAACTGATAAAATTTTATAAATCAACTACACCTCAAAAAAAAAAAAATCTGACAGTGGCACTACATAAATTTCACTTTATCCCGTGGAGGAGTAATGGCAGCCCCTTTCAGTATTCTTGCCTGGAAAATGTAATGGACAGAAGAGACTGATGGGCTGCAGTCCATGGGGCCATAAAGAACCAAACATGACTGAGCACCCCTACACACACTCTATTTAAAACTTCAACACCCTCTAAGTCAAATATTGCTAACTGGTTGTCAATCCTTCTTGTTTGTTTGTTTTTGTGCTCCTGGACCTAGCTCAACTATATTTTTTGCTTTTCTTATAGTTAAGTGAGGTCAGGAAATTGAGTTGTAGGGATGTAAGTGTATATAATTTGAGTGGAATTGATCAACCCTTCCAATTTTGTGAGATTAAAGTTTCTGTCCATGCCCTTGACTCCCTGTCCTCAACTACCAACTTTATATCAAGAATTCTAAAGTTCTCCGGAGGGCAAGATTCCAGGGAGCAAGAGATTGGGTTCCTGAGTGACCATATGAAAGACTTCCCACTAATCAGAACTCTCAGTATTGAACTTCATATAAACCCTGAGAAACATCTATTTATGAAACCACCACTGTTTTGCAATTGATCTGTTATGGTAGTTAGCAACATCCCTCCCTTTAGAACTTCCCGTTCCTCTGAATATGCTTTACTTCTGTCACTTATCCCAATCTGACCTATTTTGTATTTATGTACTGTTTTCCCCCCGTGTTATCTGTCTAGAACAAGGGTCAGCAAATGACAACCTATGGGAGAAATCTAGCATGCTTTGTATTTTTGTGCATATATACATGCATATATGCAAATATAAGACATATATATCTATATAATCATTTTTTATTTTTCTATTTTATTTTTCATTTTTTGAACTTTTTCTCATTATTAAATAGTTTTATTCAACTACTGTTGTTATTGTTCAGTTACTAAGTCATGTCTGACTCTTTGCAACCCCATGGAGCATGCCAGGCTTTCCTGTCCTTCACTATCTCTAGGACAGAGTTCACCCAAGTTCATGTTTATTGAATCAGTGGTGTCATCCAACCAGCTCATCCTCTGTCACCCTCTTCTCCTTTGCCTTCAATCTTTCCCAGCCTCAGTTGTTTTCAGTGTGTCAGCTTTTCCCATCAGGTAGCCAAAGTATTGTAGCTTCAGTTTCAGTCCTTACAATAAATATTCAGAGTTTATTTCCCTTAGGATTGACTGATTAGATTGGCACCCTACTCCAGTACTCTTACCTGGAAAATCCCATGGATGGAGGAGACTGGAAGACTGCAGTCTATGGGATCGCTGAGGGTTGGACACGACTGAGTGACTTCACCTTCCTTTTTTACTTTCATGTATTAGAAAAGGAAATGATAACCCACCTCAGTGTTCTTGCCTGGAAAATCCCAGGGACAGGGAAGTCTGGTGGGCTACTGTCTATGGAATCACACATAGTCGAACACGACTGAAATGATTTAGCAGCAGTTTAGCAGCAGCTGTCCAAGGGACTCTCAAGAGTCTTCTCCAGCACCACAATTAGAAAGCATCAATTCTTCAGCATTCAGCCTTCTTTATGGTCCAACTCTCACACTCATATGTGACTACTGGAAAAATCATAGCTTTAACTATATAGACCTTTGTCACCAAAGCAATGTCTTTGCTTTTTAGTCATTGTTTAGGTTCATCATAGTAAATGTAAAGTTTTATTTATCTATTTTTAATTGGAGGACAATTGCTTTACAATATTGTATTGGTTTCTGCCATACATCAGTATGAATCGGCTTACTTTATATTTTGTGCTGAAGTTTTGTCGTTCAGTCTCTCAGTTGTGTCAGACTCTTTGCAACCCCGTGGACTACAGCATGCCAGGCCTTCCTGTCCTTCACCATCTCCCAGAGTGTTGGGATATAGCCAATTAACAATGTTTTGATAATTTCAACTGAACATTGAAAGGACTCATCATTATTGGAATACGCATCCACTATCCATTTCTGAATTTGAGGGTTCTTTTCCTGCTTACAATAGCAGAGTTCAATACTTCCAACAGAGAGATCTATATGGTCTTCAAATAATATTTACCATTTGATCTTTTATGAAAAATGTTCCCAACCTTGATGCTAGTATGCAAACTCCAAGAATGCAAAAACTACCTATTTGCTTCAATGTTATATCTCCGGCATCAGATCAATGCCTGAACCATTGTGATTACTCATTAAATGTTTGTTAAATGCATGAATAAATAAGTGAATGAGTGAATCAGTCTATGGTAGGCCAAAAGGTATCCCCCCAAAAATGCCTTATGTCCCAGTTCCTCAAACTTGTCAATATTATCTTAAATGGCAAAAAAAGAAAGAAAGAAAGAAAGAGAAATGGAGGGAGGGAGGGAGAGAGGAACAAATGAAAGGAGGAAGAGAGGGAGAAAGGGAGGGAGGAAAAGAAACATGAAACTGCTTTCTGCATCAATATGATTACATATAAACACTCCAGATTAATATCACTGTGATAGAACTCATGGGGAGAAAAAGAATTTTGGCATTCCTTCATTAACCATTAACTTTTTATTGTGTACTTTATCATTTATACTTTCTTCACTTCATAGATGAAATTAGACATGCTTTGAGAGGTTACTAGCACTTCACAAATTATTTGCTGAGACAGTTTGCTGTGAGACATTAGATATGAGAGCAAAAATGTTTACTTTTCTTAACATATTTTAATAATTTCCTGAACTTCTTAGCTCGTGACCATAAAGAACTGTCAAATCAACAAAACTAATTACTCTTAAGGGGGGGGGAAAGAATGTCTTCAAGGTGAAGGCTGAGAATGTATCAGTAGATTTTCTGCTTTAGTAAAAGATGAACATTCTCTTTGTCTCCTTCAGAGGGCCTCACCACTATGCGTCCCTGCTGAGCCTTGAACGGCTGTGGCCATTTTGGAAATGGGCACTTGCCCAAGGCTGATAGGCCTGTAGCAAAGTGCATGGAAAGCACCCAGGGTATGGATCACACCAACAAGGCACTGAGCCAACCTTGGAACCACCCTGCATCTGTACCTACCTTGTGTTCTCTGATATAATTAATGTCTACCTTGAGTTGTGTATTTGATGACTTGAAGCTGAAAACTTCTCAACTGAGAGAGTAACCATTACGATCGCATCATTGATGTTAATTGCTTCTGAGTAATTTATTCATCTAATGACAAAATGATACAGTAAAACCTTGAGTCATATTGAACAGTGAACCAGAGCCTGATTAGATTTACTTTAGGTTCCAAGGAAGTAAGTTCCAGGAAGTAACTAAGGTATTAAACTGTCCATCAGTAGTGTAGGGATTTTTGTTTTTTCCACATAAGGAATCAATTTGTGTTGCCATGATGTTGGTTTCAGTTGATGCCTTTATTGAGCACTGGTGGTGCTTTCTAAATGATACACTGAAATGGATAAATGGGCATCAGATACTTTTACAAACAGCAAATGTCCCTGGTTGGCTTAGTTACTTTCATGCTGGTAGCAGAATAAAAACTGCATTTCCTCTTTCATAAAACTGCTGTGTTTTATGGACTATATCCTGACAGGCTCCTCTGTCCGTGGAATTCTCGTTAGGAATACTGGAATGGGTTGCCATGCTCTTCTCCAGGGAATCTTCCTGATCCAGGGGTCCAACCAAGGTCCCCTGCATTGCAGGCAGATTCTTTACCATCTGAACCACTGGGAAGCCTCTCTGAAAGTGGAATACATCTTAAAAGTTTGGTGTATGTTCAGTGAAGTGGTTCTGCTATCAAATTTAATATTAAAATAACAAGTTTTATAAATAATGACATCTTTGAGTACATGAAATGCAAGAGCCTAACATTGGACTTATTAGACCATGTTAAATGTGTTTGTTAGATTATTTATTTATTTTTAACTCTACTGGTTCTATATTAGGACTTCTCTGATGGCTCAGAGGGTAAAGGGTCTGCCTGCAATGCAGGAGACCCAGGTTCAATCCCTGGGTCAGGAAGATCCCGTGGAGAAGGAAATGGCAACCCACTCCAGTACTATTGCCTGGAAAATCCCACAGACATTGCTGCATGGGCTTTTCTCTAGTTTCGGGGAGAGAGAGCTACTGTCTAGTTGTGGTGTGCAGGCTTCTCATTGTGGCAGCTGCTCTTGCTGCAGAGCATGGGCTCTGGGGCTCATGAGCTTCAGTAGTTGTGGCTCCTGGGCTCTAGAACACAGGTTCAGTAGTTGCGGGGCATGGGCTTAACTGCTCCGCAGCATGTGGGATCTTCCTGGACCGGGAGTTGAACCCATGCCTCCCTCAATGGCAGGCAGATTCTTTACTGATTCACCAGGGAAGCCCCAAGAAGATGTTTATCTCTAAGCTGATTATTTATCTTCAAAAATACTTATTGTCATTGTTTTACAACAACATAATACACTTCCCAGAAGAACCAAGCATTGTTTTCTTGTTTCATGTTGTTTCCAGGACTCAGAAACCATTTAACCCTTTAATTTAAGCACAATATAACTTATATCATTATGAAATAAAGATGTTTCAACATTTTGAGTCTGAAGCTGAAAATTCAGTTTTATCTCCACAGCTTATTAGTTATTGATGAGTTTGGTGATCAAATGATGAAAGATGTGTGAAGTTTTTGTAATTTTTTAAATTCTGTAAATACATTTCCTTATATTCTTTACTTTTCATGACTATTGCAATAACCATAGGAACAAAAATAAATGTGGTGAGAGTTTATGTTTTTGTGTAGTGAGACTGAATAATCAAATCATATTCTGATAATAGCATCAGTTCAGTTCAGTCACTCAGTCATGCCTGACTCTTTGTCCACTTTTCCATCCCACCTTTGAGCATACCTCAGTCTCTCCTATGATTATAAAAGACCTCATGATCTTGTTTTTCCAAATGTTTGTACTAGTTTTTTTTTTTTCATCCACTTAAATGGACTTCCCACCCCCACCCCATAAAGTTTACATCCCTTGTAACTTACCCTTTTATTTTATCAAGGTCTACATATTGGATACTTACTGCTATTATTACAAAATATCACAAATTTAGTGGCTTCAGTTCAGTTCAGTTCAGTTCAGTCATTCACCTGTGTCCAACTCTTGCACGCCAGGCTTCCCTGTCCATCAGCAACTCCTGCAGTCCACCCAAACCCATGTCCATTGAGTCAGTGATGCCATACCACCATCTCATCCTCTCTCGTCCCCTTCTCCTCCTGCCCTCAATCTTTCCCAGCATCAGGGAATTTTCAAATGAGTCAGCTCTTAACATTAGGTGGCCAAAGTATTGGAGTTTCAGCTTCAACATCAATCCTTCCAATGAACACCAAGGACTGATCTGTTTTAGGATGCACTGGTTTGATCTCTTTTTAGTTCAAGGGACTCTCAAGAGTCTTCTCCAACACCACAGTTCAAAAGCATCAATTCTTTGCCGCTCAGCTTTCTTTATATTCCAACTCTCACATTCATACATGACCACTGGAAAAACCATAGCTTGACTAGACGGACCTTTGTCAACAAAGTAACGTCTCTGCTTTTCAATATGCTGTCTAGGAAGAATTGATGCTTTTAAACTGTGGTGTTGGAGAAGACTCTTGAGAGCCCCTTGGACTTCCAAGATATCCTACCAGTCCATTCTAAAGGAGCTCAGTCCTGGGTGTTCATTAGAAAGACTGATGCTAAAGCTGAAACTCCAATATTTTGGTCACCTCATGCAAAGAGTTACTCATTGGAAAAGACTCTCATGCTGAGGGGGATTGGGGACAGGAGGAGAATAGGACGACAGAGGATGAGATGGCTGGATGGCATCACTGACGTAGTGGACGTGAGTTTGAGTGAACTCCGGGAGTTGGTGATGGACAGGGAGGCCTGGTGTGCTGTGATTCATGGTGTCGCAAAGAGTCAGACATGGCTGAGTGACTGAACTGAACTGAGCTGAACTGTTGATCATAACTTTGATCATAACTTTCCTTACAAGGAGTAAGCAACTTTTAATTTCATGGCTGCAGTCACCATCTAACAATGATCAAATTGAGAAAATAAAAAATATCTATATATTCCCTTATAATCTTTATAAAATAAATAATTTTCTTATAAGAATGAAATAAATTAATACATAGCTATTCTCAGTCTGAAGTTTTAAAAATAATTAGAAAGCATCCCTGTCTTTGAGAGGATAATGTAAGAAACAAACTAAGCTGTGAAAGGGGCAGAAGAAATGAGGACAATGACTATAAGAATACGGAGAATGTATCAAACAGTGGCTCTGTATCAACCTAGAGGGGTGAGATGGTGGGGAGATGGGAAGGAGGTTTAAAAGGGAGGGGATATATGTATACCTGTGGTTGATTCATATTGAAGTTTGACAGAAAACAACAAAATTTTGTAAAGCAATTATCTTTCATTTAAAAAAATTTTAAAATAAAAAGAATACAGAGAATGAATGCATCATTCAAAATGGATGAAATTTAAGGAAAGATTTCCATAGTTTTTCATGCTTTGGTAAAAATGGAAGTAAACACAACCTTTATGTGTAGACAGGTTGAATGTTCCAATGTGGCACCAATGATAAAGAACCCACCAACTAATGCAGGAGACATAAGAGATGTGGATTAGATCCCTGAGTTGTGAAGATACCCTGGAGGAGGGCATAGCAACCCACTCCAAAAATCTTGCCTAGAAAATTCCATGGACAAAGGAACTCAGCAGACTACAGGCCATGGGGCCACAAAGAGTTGGACACAGCTGAAGCAAATTAGTGCTATCAGGTGAAATTTTGTGCTATGGTAAGAATAAATACCTATGAATCATGCTATACAAAATTCAAAAGATGAAGCTGTCACAGTCCATGCCTCTTTTTTTTTCCCCACGAGAGCAATAAGCATTCATAAACACTACTCAAAATTGTGTTCACTTCATTAAATAGACATGCTTATGTTCTTTAGTAATAATTCACAAATACCTTTATTGATATTATTAAACTATCTAATCATTTATTTACTCAAATGCTTACTGAGCAAACACTATATGCCAGGCATTGTCCAAGGAGATGAAGATATTATGTTGAACAAGCTAAACATTTTTTTTTTCCCCTCAATGAGCTGTAGTCTAGTTAAGTAGGGCTTTTCAAATTTTAAAATCACTCAGATAATTGGAGGGCTGTGGGGAAAGAGCAAATTAGTCAAGATGGTGTGGTCAGTCTCTCTCTCCCCCAATGGCCTCTGGCTCTTGCCCCACATTTTCTACATAATAATTATGGGACAGCTGAGATCACTTAGAACACCGCACATGTGCATCAGGAGGCACTCACTTGGTCGTGGGCTACTTTGTGTGGTACGCCTGTGTGTGCTTCGCCGTGGAAGTCCTGGCTGCTGCTGCACTGGGCCACATTGGAGTGGCATCATGGCTATGTTATATGCAGTTATGCTGTGGCTATGCTGTGGCTATGCTGTGGCTACATCACGGTTATGTTGTGGCTGCTGCTATGGCTGCTGCATCAGCCAGGAGAGTCTGTGTTATGGCCGTCATGCCAGCCAGGGGAGAAGAAAGGGGGCTGCAGTGCCTTTGGCTCCTCATGACTTACTTTCAGCTTCCCTGTTAGTTCCTCGTCTACCCTAGGTTCAGCAAACAGTGTGAATAGCAAGACAATTGGTATCATGAACAGGATCAGCAATACAGGGACCTTTTTTTTAATGAGGATTTTTAATTCAGTTGTTCAGGCTGGGATTCAAGGGTCCATTTTTTCAGTAAGCTCCTAGGAGATGCTGATGCTACTGGTCTATGAATCGCACTAATAGTAGGTAAATGTATGTAAGCATAGAGACAATAAAGCTGCAATTATACTTTAGCAACCATGAATTTAAAAGACGCTTACTCCTTGAAAGTTATGATCAACCTAGATAGCATATTCTAAAGCAAGGACATTACTTTGCAAACAAAGGTCTGTCTAGTCAAGGTTATGGTTTTTTCTGTGGTCGTGTATGGATGTGAGAGTTGGACTGTGAAGAAAGCTGAGCACCAAAGAATTGATGCTTTTGAATTGTGGTGTTGGAGAAGACTCTTGAGAGCCCCTTGGACTGCAAAGAGATTCAACCAGTCCATCCTAAAGGAGATCAGTCCTGGGTGTTCTTTGGAAGGAATGATGCTAAAGCTGAAACTCCAGTACTTTGGCCACCTCATGCGAAGAGTTGACTCTTTGGAAAAGACCCTGATGCTGAGAGGGATTGGGGGCAGGAGGAGAAGGGGACAACAGAGGATGAGCTGGCTGGATGGCATCACTGACTCAATGGACGTGAATCTGAATGAACTCTGGGAGTTGGTGATGGACAGGGAGGCCTGGTGTGCTGCAATTCATGGGGTCACAGAGTCGGACACGACCGAACTGAACTGAACATGGTGGAGTAATAGAATACACAACATAGAGAGGTCAAGAAGATAGATGGAAAGAAAGATATGTCCCTGAAATACATCTTTCCATGTAATTATTTGTAATAAATAATACAGACAGATCATACATATATATGAAAAAATAGGAATATTCACTAAGTATGTTACAGTAGCTATGAAAATATATACTCATCTGAAAACTTTTTAACAAACTTTTAACAAAGCATATTCCTAATAAATTAGAGAACTATTAGTTTAATTAGAAATAGCCAGAAACAGAAAAACTGTAAGTGAATACTCAACTAATTCAAAGATGGAAAATAATTTTTGAGTTATAAAAATAATGGGGAGAGTTCCCTGATGGTATAGTCATTAGAGTTTGGTGCTTTTGCTGTTGTGGCCCAGGTTCAGGGAACTGGGATCTCCACCAACCACATCGCCAAAAAATAAATAAATAAAATCTCAATAATTTGACAATAAAATTTCAACATTTATTTATGTACCCCCTCAGAATAATGAAAGAAAGAAAGAAAGGAAAAATCAAGTCTGTGTTTCTTTCATGGGAAATCCAGTGAATGGTGGAAGACAATCCTTGTTTCATAGAAACAGTTACAATCAGATTGTAAATTAATTAATAAAGTTATTTAACAGCTGCTTCCACTACCAATAGATTAACAAAATCATTATCTTCTTTTGATCCTTTATACACACTTAAATTATGCAAAGACCATACTGCCAATTCTAGAAAGTCCAAATAATTTCACAGTCTCTCAAGGCTCTTGACAATTGGACCCAATTCCACCTACTTTTCCACTATTCTACTCTAGTCCTTTAATGAACTTAGTTATTTTTCTTCCATTGTGCCTTTACTATACTGTCTTCCAAATTTCTAATACTCCACCCTCATTTCTGCCTCTCTAAACCCAACAATTCATCCAAGTGCAACTCAAATTCCACTTTTCTACAATGTTTGGCCAAACCACTACACCAAAAAAGTATTTCAGACACTGCAGGCATTTCACTATAACTGCTACCTAGGCTAACTTTAAGAAACTGAACAAATTACCTTGGTTTGAAACTATTTATGTAAGAAGTCCTATAGTCCAAAGTGAACTTCAGGATTTAAGGACAGAATGTCAAAATGCTTAGCATAGCACCTTGCATCTTTGAGCTCGAAATAAATAACCACTAAATTAATGCCTAGCTCTGTGGGTAAGATGCTTGCCAAATAACTTTCAGTATTTTTAAGAGCTTTGTCTCTGGCTTTTTCTAAACCATCTAAGAAACACAGTCTTTATACAGGGTTAGTATATGCAAGATGTGTTTCCTAAACAGTAAGATGCTCTAATAAGTTTCATTAACATTCTATATTTCATAAAATTAAGTGATATTCATATCATGAAACTGCCTTTCTTCAGAAAATAAATCCCTGTATTTTAAACAAAATTGAATTATTTTAAAATTTTATCATATTATAA